>BIMT01000059.1:0-111857 GCA_005406065.1 Metschnikowia sp. JCM 33374
GCAATATAGTATTTCATTTATATATAATTTTGCAAGCTCGGATCGCGGTTTACTCATTAAAAGAAGATTCGTGAAGACAGATTTCCTTTATAGCTTATCACCTATAAGACGTAAGGCCCAATGGACTCTGTAGCTAATTCTTCTATCTTCATCGATTGCGAAAGTTTGTGGTGGAGCTATCGTATTTCCTTGAGCGTCTAGTTTTGGTTCTTGTTCTTGTGTCTCTTGGAGTTTCGGTTCGAAGTCAGACAATTTCAATTCGTAAGCGTAGGTCATTAGATTGTTGATTTCTTGAGCCATTTGTTCTTTCAAAGCAGTGTTTCTAGTGACCACTATCGCATTACTCTCCAAATCCAAGCTATATGCCCTCTTGGTATAGTTTGAAGAGCCAATGACCGTGATGGATGGAACGTCTTCCTCGGGTACGGAAAGCCATATTCCCTTTGCGTGGTAAGACCACCCACCTACCGTATTAACCACTCCATTCTGCCACTCATATAATTTAATCAAGTTCTGTTTCCCTCTTTTATGAACCTCCTCCAAGAATTTCTTAGAAATCAACAAGTACGCCTCTGGAATATAGTATGATATGCCAGAAGATTTGTAAAAAGAATTAGCCTTTGCCGATGCTGTGATCAAAGTTCCTTGTGCTTGTCCGTTCAAAAATCTCTCCTGGATTTGTGGAAGCATATTGAAATAACCAGCAGTAAACCACCATTTGATTTTCGGGGAGTCTAAGTAAGACAAAAGTCTAAGGATCGATGGTTTCTCTGTAGACACGTCATTCGTCGGGTGTAAAAGTGGAGTAAACTGTGACACGGCATAGACTATAGTATCGAATTCGTCTGTATCTTTGAACTCCTCCAACGATCCGAGCTCGTGTTGCTTGAGTAACGGCTCCAAAAGAAACGAGGAGTCACTAATAAATCGCTGGAGATTCATGTCCGGCTCGCAAGACTTGTTGGAAGAGGGCCATGACAACCTGAAATTCTGGAACCCCTTTGGGTGCGCTGTGGTAGTCAATTGATAAGACAAAGATGAGACTGCCTCCTGAACTTTGAAGTAGTAGTCAGTCAATTTTTTATCCTTGAATAAGTAGTACCTGTCCTGCCTATCGGTGAAATAGTCCTCGGATAAGTTTGCTCCACTCAATAAGATCTCGTCATCAAACCCGTATAACTTCATGTGCTGTAATCCAAATCCTTCGTTGGCGCGCTTGGGCACCCAGTTCTTTTTGAACCCAGCCAAGTGTGGGGTGTGATACATACGAGCATCGACTCTATGTTTTCCGAATTTCTCTACTAACCCAACAAGCAACAGCGCCAGGCATTGCAGATGGGGCGCTTCGCGGGTTCCTCGTAAGGCATCGGTCAACACATACAACTTTAAGTCTTCATTATTTTCCAATGCCTCAGCTAAACACTCCACAAGTTCATCTTGAGTCTTTCCCAAGTAGAGCGAACTCAAATAAATTCTTGATTTCGCAGTACGGATTTTTTCTTTGAGAGTAGAGTAGAATTCAGCCGGCAGCAGAAGAATTTGAATATCCGACCCCCTGACAGCAAACCGCGGGGCAATTGCATCCAACTGTTGGAAGATAGTCGCTAGTCTTGGGTGGAAGCTGGCTGACTGTGCTGGTGTGAATTCAGGGTTATTTGTTGCATAGTGTCTGTGTTGCTCGGTGACAACCGAGCGTCCGAAAACGTAGTTATAGATAGACCCGATCATTATCTGGCGGCTCGGGGTGACTATGTGTGAGATGTTTCTTAATGCCATAGAGGTCCTTACACCAACAAATGTGTGTGGGATAAATTCTTGGACTTCGTGGGTTTCCTGAGATTCAAATTTCCACGCAGTTTATAGCTCCAGATCTAAGAAGATGAGGATTGAGACGTTTCAAAAAAAGGGCAAAGGAAAAAAAAAGAGTGAAGGTTAAGTATGTTTGTGTCTGTGTTTTGCTTGAATCTTTGCTTGCAAAGAGGATGGGTTTGTTCGTAGTTCTTTGTTTGTAGTTCTTTTTGTGTGATTCTGGCACAGAAATGGGCACACGTTGAAAGAAAGAAAACGGAAAGTCGAGAGAAAACCATAACTCAGTGTCTGCATGGTTGGGTGAGATAAGATTAGTGCGACGGTGCGACCAAACAGGTTCAATGCAATCTCGCGGGGCACGGCCGTTTGCCGCACGAACAGGCGGGACGTAGCTTAAGAAAAAGATAGTCATTGGTTGGTGTAAAAAATGGTTAAAAAGTCTTTTTTTTTTTTGAGCTTAATATTTGCACATAAAAAATATGGTAAATATTTGGAATTAATAAATCAACAAAAGTATCGTGGTGGCTGTCTGTTTTTTGGTACCATTCACGAAGTTCACTGAAGCATATTGGCTCCACTCTCGCAACTTCTACAATACACTGTTTTGCTGACTTAACAAGCGGCAGTTTAGATTTCCTTGATATACACCTTTTTTATGTCCATATTATTTCTTTTAAAAAAAAATTATCTGCCTTACTTTGGGAAGCTTGTTTTCAGTTCCCTTGACTCACATCACAAATTATCGTTATCTTCTCAATCACTAGTTATACCGACAACATTAAAAAAGGTGTGTCCCCAGTCTCATTGAGGGGTATGATTTACATTACACCTATGAAAGCCTGATGTTTGAAAAAACCCTTTTTTTTTCTTCTATCTTTGGCCTTTTTTTTTCTTAAAAGCCCGAGGTCACTGCAATTTCATTTCCTGGTACATATTTTGATTGCTCGAACATTGCGGAGCCTGAGACAACGCAGGGCTGAAAACGAACTCCTATGCGCTAGAGATAAGAATTTGTCGAGCGCACCCGAACTGTTACCTTTTCAGGAAAGTTCCTCTGGGACCTGTGCAGTATTTTTGTTTTTAGAGATATAATGGGGGTACTTTTCATACACCATTTTAAGCAACCTCCTGATCAAGAATTTAAAAATTAGATCTAGTTCCTATTTCTGTTATATGTACATGGTTTTTTCGGGGGTTTTCCGGGGCCTCTTTTACTTCCATAGCCTTATTTCCGCCCCCTTGCAGCCTTCACAACTAGAATATCACCATCCTCCACCAAATAAGTCTTACCCACTCTCAATTGTTTACCCTTGCTTTTCAATGCAGCCTCGTCTATTGGGCCTGGCTCATTCTTTAAATCATCCCATTTGTACACTTGCGCGGAGATAAAAGTATTTTGCAAATCGGTGTGAATTGCACCCGCAGCCTCAGGTGCTGTAGAACCTTCTCTCACGGACCACTGGTGAGCCTCTTTTGGTCCACAGGTATAGAAAGAAATCAAATGTAAAACTTCACGAATGGCGTCAACAATTCCTGACATTGCACTGGGTGTAGACCCATTTTGCTTAATGAAGTCGTCGAGTTCTTTCCCCTGGAGTTCGTTCAATTTACTTTCGTAGCTCGCTGAAAACAACATTAATTTATCCTGTGGGCAATTCTCCTCAATCCAATTTTGCACTTGAGCCATAAATTCATTATTCTTCTCCATGTAGTCCTGTGGGTTAACATTAAGCAAAACAACAGTGGGTTTGGCTGTTAATAAATTAAGCGGGTTAATGATGTTGATTTCTTCCTCGGTCCACTCTTCTGAGGACACCTTGCGCCCGGAATAAAGAAGCTCCAGAATTTTTTCCAATGTGTCGATTTCAAACTTCACTGCTGCTTTATCATTTCCAGGCTTTTTCCCTTTCTTATGCACGTTTTCAAGAGCAGTTTCTATGAAATCTAGATCCTTCAATATGAGCTCATCAGTGACAATGGTCATATCTCTTACGGGGTCCACGGTATTCTCTATGTGAGTAATTTCATCATCTCTGAAGCCACGGACTAAATGAAAAATTCCATCCACTTGCCTGATGTCTGCAAGAAATTTATTTCCCAAGCCTTGACCACTTGCAGCATTTCTAGTCAAACCTGCGATGTCGTAGATAGTAAGAGATGTGGGCACCTTCTTTTCTGATTGGAACAATTTCTGAAACTGGTCAAGCTTCTCACTCTCCACTACTACTAGTGACTTTTCCGCATCTATAGTAGCGAATGGGTAATTTGCTGGGTTGCCCAATGTGGATCTTGTGATTGCCTGGAAAAACGTGCTCTTGCCTACGTTCGCGAGTCCAACAACTCCCAGGGACAAGTTGTTGCTGACTCTTCCGAGGTATTTCTGTTTAGGCTGGACGTTTTTCTTAGCCAATAGTCTGCATGTTGATGAAAGCAGTCGGACTATTTGCATATTGGATATGTGGGCCGTTCGATGGACTAGAAGAAAACGAAGAAGTTATGTGCGATCACTATACTGTATTGAAAGATGAGCGAGAACCATGAGCCATGGAAATTTCTACTGTACCAGAGAATATGGCGTAATAAGTGAACAAAAAAAAAAATTATTGTATAGTCCTATACATCTAGCTTGTTAGACAATGTTATTTGAGTGGATTGTTTTCGTTCCATAGTGCCTTCGCTGATATGTTAGTCCTGCTAAGGCACACCAGGTGGTTCCAAGTACAACTTGAGAAGGCAGACCAATCGGTAGATCATACCAGTATGATCCGGAATTATAAGAAAGAAGAAGCACGGTAGATGCGTAAGAGACTGCTAAATAGTGCAAGAGGAGGAAAGGTTCGCTAAGGGGAAAGCAGTCCAAAAACCAGTTTAGAGATATTTGAGGGATGAGCCTGCAAGCCAATGCGATAGATCCAATATTTAGAAGACAGTCTGCGAGGTCTAAAAGGTTGATAGTTGCTCTTCCATTGCAAAAGAGCCATAAAAGCCATAAAAAGACTGCAAGGCATGAACCTAGAATGATCTTGCACACTATGCTCAAGTGCTCTTGGCTCTTTAGTACAAAGAAACATTTTTTGGCGAGAACAGTGCAGAGGCAAAGTTGAAGAAGGTTCAACAAGACCAACATTTCTGAGTATTGAATACCCGGGTATAAAGGGTACCTGGCGGCATATTGGTTTTGGACCGTTGTCAGAAAACTATACAAACCATTGGCCACAGTATGTGTGAATGCCCATACCCAAGAGTAGAGTGTAAAGTCGAGTGATATTGCATAAATCGATCGCCGGACAAAAATTTGCTTGGTGAGCTGAAGCGATGCTAGTATTTGGAATATTTCAAATGGGATAAATATTAAAGAATGCATGACCGAAATCGATGGAAACACGACATGTTATTGTCAACCACGGTTCTTCACTGTCAATCGCGCAGGTTATCTGTACGATATAGGTCGGGCGATTTTACGAAAACAGACCTTTCTTTCTTCCTTCCTGAACAAAGGTGATATTTTTATTTCTATTCTTAATTCGTGGATAAATCCGTTCGATTTAAAGAATACGAAACGATTTTTTTTAGAGGACTTCCCTTTGGAGTGAACGAGAAATTGTTTAAGACATGTGGCTACTCTCCGATATGATATGTGAAGGGGCGAAATGGGAGTGGAAAAAGCTTGAAAAAATACAAAACAAAAAAAGTAATGAGCATAGTAAAAATCGAAAACTGAAAATAATTGTCAAAAAACTTCTCTAGAAGAATTAAAATATAAATTTCTACTACAAAACACCATCTCCATTTGTTTTTTACGTGGTTGAAGTTAATGCTCTAGAGATAATGTTTCCGTGTTTTCTAGCTGTAGGTTGAGACCGAACTAAGCTGAGTTAATATTGGAGCTTAAAAAAACAAAAAACAAAAACAAAACAAGGAAAAAATGCCTCTATTTATCAATAAAATATATGCTTAGTTCAAAAAAAAAAGTAATATTATAGTCTTATAAAAAATGTATCAAGAAATAAACAAAAAAATTAAAAGGTCTTCATCGATGATTTTGCTCCATCTTCATAGACATGACGCGAGTCGCAGTTCGCAGTTCGCATCGTACATAATCATACCGGTCAACATATTATCTTCAAGTAATCCGCCAATTCAAATCAAATTTTTCAGCATGGTTGTGGAAGATACAAATGGATACTGGGATATAGTGATATCTTCACTTCAAGACATATGCAATGCAAACGACTCTCTTTCTTTTGACGATATTTATGCAGATGGTAAAGAGAACAAGCTAGACTCTCTCAACGAGACCGAACTTGAAAAGCTAAAGGAAGATATCAACGATCATTTGCAGAACATCGGAACTGCGAAACGCATAATAGCAACGTCACAGGAAAACCTACAGACTCTTATAGCAAATGCCGAAAAGGCCCAACAACTACAACAACAAAAACAACAAGCCCTAAGCAGTGGAAGACCCTCTCGCGGTGTCGTGGGTAGTAAGTTGGGTAGAGGAAACACCAGGAAGGGCAACAATAATCAGGGCAGACTGTTCTGGGTATCGAAATATGACTCCAATGAGCCCATCGTGGTGGGCTCGGAGGTTGCATACAAACTAAAAAATCGTCATTCGGATGAGTGGATTCAATGTGAGGTGACGAAGATCTTGGGAGATGGAACTAAGTACGAGATTCGCGACCCCGAACCTGACGAGAATAATAACCCGGGTCAAAAGTTCAAAGCCACCTACAAAGAGATTTTGCTCATTTCGTCGCCTACAGAGGCACATAGTCTAATATCGTATCCATACAACACGAAGGTTCTCGCTCGATATCCCGAGACTACCACGTTCTACCCTGCAATTGTGGTTGGCCAAAAGAAAGATGGCACGGTGAGACTTAAATTCGATGGCGAAGAGGAGGTCAATAAAGAGACAGAGGTGGAGCGGAGACTAGTACTTCCATTTCCAGAAAGGCAGTAGGAAGGTAAATATTTTTGGTTTGGTGAAGATCATACAAAAAGAAAAACAAAAAAGAAAAATCTAAAGAAGAAAATTGATTCTAGAGTTATGCGCTGTTTAAATGCTCTTTCTTGTATGTTTGGATTGTCTGTACTTGCCCGAGGCGCACCCGGTTGACTAGTTTATCATGTCCTATTTTCTTGGGGACAATTCTTGTGGCATTTGTATTTCCAAATTCATATAAAAAAAAATTCAGCCTTGAATGAAAACCCGACATTTGCCGGATAAAATCTTGGTCATTAATATGGATAAAAGAGAAATCCCTTATTGCTTATCGAACCGAACCAATCTCCGATATTTGGTCTGTGCGATATTTACTATGTGCCAGGGTAGCCCATTAACCAGGAGCACTCACCACGCTCACACACCACGTGACCTTGCCAGCGAAAATATGTTTACTGTGAAATATTGGACGTCATTTCTAAACAGATTTAACAAACTACCCTGCTAAGTGATTTGCCATGGAGGATATAGATATTGACGACTATTCAAGAGTATGTTAGACGACGACAAGAAGGTGATACACTGCGACAGGAAAGCTGTCCATCGATGGGAAATGTGGTAAAAATGGAGCTAGGGAAATTGCTGTGCCCAACCTGGCGATGTGCTCGAGAGCATTGTACGTTTTCCACTTGCTATTTGCCATTATCAACAGAAAGACGTGTCATGTAGAAGATTCTGACGTCCGGATCATTCGATACAAACCAGAGAATAGTCTCTGATCTTTGCTTTTATTTTTGCTTCCTTCTTTTCCGTGAAGTTTGTGGATTATGCAGATCCGTGGATCCGCACGGCTGAGAGTATTTTCTGGGTGTGACTGGGTCCGACATTTTTCCAACAACCATGATACAATCACATCAATGGGTTCCTGAAAAACGCAGTGGTTGAACCTTATGTCATTATGATTTTTATTTACAAGCTCATTTTGCTAATTATTTATAGGATCGTTCCAGATCTCCAGTCAGGGACCGCTCTCCATCAGGAAGAAGAGATTATGAAGCACCCCGCGGAGGAGAAAGCAGAAGCGACAGAAGAGATAGAAGAGGAAGTGGAAGAGGTGACAGAAGAGAAGACGTGATTTTCGACAGAAGAGACGAAAGAAGAGACGACAGAAGAGACGACAGAAGAGATGATAGAAGAGATGATAGAAGAGGAGACAGAAGAGATGACCGTAGAGACGACAGAAGAGATGGAAGAAGAGAAAGAGATGACAGAAGGGGAGGTTACTCTAGAAGGGACCGCGGTGACCGCGGTGACCGTGGTGACCGTAGAGACCGTGGTGACCGCAGAGACCGTGGCGATCGCAGAGACCGTGGCGGTTACCGCGATGACTACCGTGACCGGGATGACAGAAGAGATGGTGGTAGTGAAAGCAGAGGAGTCGACCGTAACTACGATAACTCTATTTTTGTGGGCAACATTCCTTTCCGTACCACTTCTAGGGAGATCGAGGATATGTTCGGACGTGACTTCCGTATTGTACGTGCTGATGTCATTATGCTCAGAGGTAAGTCCCGTGGAATGGCCACCGTGGAGTTCACCTCCAAGCAAGATGTCGCCGATGCCATTGCCAAGTTCGACAGAACCGACTATTTTGGACGTGAGATCTTCGTCAGACAAGACTACCCTCCCCCAGAGGAAAGAAGAAGAGCCGAGCTGAGCAGTGACGACAGAAGAGGCGACAGAAGGGATGAGCGTGCTCCAAGAGAGAGAAGAGAAAGATCCAACCCAGCCGACCCACCAAAGCCTGGCACCGAAGTTTTTGTGGGCAATTTGGCATTTTCAACTTCTTGGAAAACCTTGAAGGACATGATGCGTCTGACTGGTGGTGTCGTGAGAGCGGATGTCATTGAAAACAAATGGGGCAGATCTAGAGGGTTTGGAACTGTTATTTTCGAGACTCCCGAGGATGCTCAGGCTGCTATTGAGAGATTCAATGGTGAAACTCTTGAAGGCAGACAACTCGAGGTGCGTCTCAGTAAAGACATCAGCGAGAGAAGAAAGCCAGAGGTTAAAAACTCTGAGTTCACCGAAGGTGTCACTGGTGACGGTGACGTGTCTAACGTCATTTATGCCGACAACTTGCCTTACATCACCACCGAGACAGACTTGCACGAGTTGTTTGAGACCATTGGACGTGTTACTAGAGCAGAGATTCAGTACAATGATAGGGGTAGACCTAATGGAACTGCAGTGGTGGAGTTTGAGCTGTCAGATCTCGCAGACGTGGCCATCAGTAACTTGAACGGCTACAACTACGGAGGTAGAGACTTGAGAATCTCATATGCCAGGAGAACGGAGCCATTGGATGCTCCGATGGACACTGAGCCTACTGAGCAATACGGTGAGCCTACTGAGCAATATGGCGAATCTACCGAGCAATACAGAGAGCCTGCTGAGAATTACGTACAGCCCTCTGAGCAGTACTCTGCTGAACCAGCCGCCGGTGGAGATGCCATTGACGAAGAAATTCAGGACGCACCGGAACAGTCTTAGAAGTGAGAGCACTTCATTCCCCAAAAGATTTCTAACTTGTCTCTTACACCCAAAGAAAATTTAGCTAAGCTTTATCGTTAGCAATAACAATATGAGACGTAACAAACTGAACTATGCTGAAAAGCAAAAAAAAAAAAAAAAAAAATAATAAAAAAAAAAACACTTCACCGCCTCTAATACCAGGCCACTAATTATTTATGTTACGCGTGTGTGATATTCCCATACATTTTCGCGACCGGACGGACCGTCTTTGGCTTTTTTTCTTACTGAAGTATCATCTTAATAGCCTTCGTTGTGCTTGCACGAAAAACTTGGATACAAATCCCCAAAAATGACCCAAATAAAGACCCACCACGCGTTATTAACAGTGTTTGTAGTGTTACTAATTCTCGCTTTCCATTTCAGATTGAGGCTTATAGAAAGTTTCGAGACATGGAGAAATCGTCAGAGGTGGCACCGACTCCCTCAAAGTCCGGGGATTGGGTTCCGGGAAGACATGGAAGCAGGTTTCACCAGTTCCCAGTTTGATTTGACGACCAACATCTTGAATGAAGACCCACGCACACTTGATGATGGTGCAAAGGAAGAAATTAAAGGATTGATGGTACAAGAAGGCATATCATTTGACGAAGCAAGGCTCAAATACTTCCAAGGTAAGTTGTCCGAGAATGGCATTGGTGCTGATGGTATTCCTCGAGATTCTAGGACGGTGACATTTTCATGAGAGCAGCTATCAAATTGAAGGAAACAACAATCTAAGATTGAGAGAGAGAAAAAAAAGCAGAGAACAAGCAAAGTGTAAGCGATCTCTGTAGCTGGTGTCAAATCCCATAGTTCAAAATGGGTAGCTAGGTGCGACAGGATTCGCGAGTCTTTACTTGAAAAGAATGTCGTTCGCAATATGGTAAGTAATTATAACACATGATACCAGAAAGCATTAGAAGCTGTGTCTTAACCAATCGATTTAAATAGGGCCATGATTGAAGAGTACCTAAAAAACACACCCTTTTCTTAGAAATCGGGTTTGATATTTGTGGGGAATGTATTTTGTGGGGCTGGAACCTGCACAAAGATCACACGACATGTTCCAAATAAAGAGTTGGACAGTAAATTCATTCGATGGTTAAATCAGTGGGTCCACACCATTTTAGTACCCTGGAACACATTTAGAAGAGTTATGATTTTCTTGCAGATTAGTTCAACAAACAACCCCTTCTTGAATAATAGCCACTTCGTTTTGGTTTGATGCGAGATAGCCGATGTTGTTTACCTTTGTTCCTAATGCGGACAGGGACATCTCCGAATCCTCTTTCTAGAAATACTAGTAACGAGGATACAGACAAGGCTGGCTAAAATTGTAACACCGTCATTGAATCACAATACACAATTACTCCAAGAAAGAAACAGCAATCAACACCAAATAAATCACCACTAAAAAATCACAAAACACAATAATTAGCTCTGCTGGGACCATTTACTTGCATTTGCCATGAACATATATACTCGTTATGTCTCTGGTGAACACGACAAACAGCATTTCAATGAGATCAAACAGAAAAAAGGCCATATAAAGCTAAGGCCATTGTCCGGCCACTTCGATGTCACGCTTGGACTAACAGAGCAAAAAACACTTAGCTTCTGGAGATCTATTTTGCCGAATGCCGCTTTTTTCTCTGGTTTTGATCCAGCGCTTTTTGGCCATGTGGTTTCGATCTTGTATAAGAGCGAGTCTACCAACAAAATATGTACGGTATCGATCACCAAGTTTGGTTGCAACATCTACGAGAACATCATTCTAGACTCGAGCTCCAGGTTTTGGCCCGCATGTGAGAATCTCACCCCTCAACACCGCAAGTCCAACATCAGAAAAGCTTTAGCCATCACAAATTTGAAAAACTTCAATAAGCTTTGGAACAATAAAGGCTCAATCAAAATAACCCTGCCATGGGACGAGACGAATGCCGGCTCTTTGGCTAGTGCAATGAAACTCATGGATCATTCTCCTTCTGATATAGGTGAAAAGCTTCTTTCCCTCGATCTTGTACAGCAGCTGGAGATGTCTACTTTGGTGTTAGATGTCACTTTACGATAGTCTTATATCCGATTCAAAGGTATCAGACGAGACCAATCGCCTTGTTACTTTGTTAGGAACTCAAATGGAGCAATTGTTTGATCCTTTGCTTGAATACTCACCACAGGCATTGGATTACTCGTACGTTCCCCCTGCCGCACCAAAAGAATCGCCATACCCAGAAACTCAGGAGATTGGTCAGGTGATCGAGGAACTATTCAATGTGCAAACTAACTTCACAATGGACTTGGTGTCTCTTTTGCAGGATTTCATTATTCCTCTACGGGTCAATGTCCTTGCAGATGTTTCGGAAAGTACTGATGGCTCAATGAAGGTGAATGCTGTTTTCCCGCCAACCATAGACGAAATCACAAGAATCAACTGCATCCTTAATAACACCTTGAAAATTGCAATCGGCTTTGGATACCCGGAGGTTTTCAAGGTCTTGGCCTCGATTCTACCATTCTTCTACAAAGCTTTTGCTAGGCATCAGGCCAACATCATGTGTTTCCACGCCCGTTTCGAAAAATTTCTCAGACACAATCGCTCATATGCTTTCGAAAATGAAGACATCAATAAAAATAACTACACGCCGAAAATCGTTGAGAACATTATATTGGGTTCACTTTTCGAGCTCCCAAAGTTGAAGCTTATCATAAAACGATTGTATGACCTTGTTGTTTCGGAAAATTTGAAAGCATCTAACTTTGAAAGCTCCAATTTGGATACTCAGGAAAACATCGATGACTACTATAGAGCAATCATTGAAACTATAGATTCGTTGGGCTTTGGAGGACCAGACAGTGCCAAAGATTCCTTGAAGTCCAGAATTTTTACACCATCAGGAAAACTCCTTACTGAATTGGCAACCGAATGGCCCGAGGAGTTACAGTATGGCTGGATGAACAGAAAAGTTCTTGCCATTTATGAGCTCAAAAACGTAATGCCCAGTGTGAAGAATGAGAGCGGAAGCGAGGCTCTCATAATATTCTCAGATCACTTATTGTTCTTAGATGTGATTCATGCCACAAATGAAGAGTCCACTCTACTGCTTCCTGATGTCCTCATGAACTCATTGATTAACCAGAAGCCGTTACCAAATCTTGAAAATTTTCCACAGCTTAAGGTCAAATATTGGTGTGACATAGAGCAGATTCTCGCAAAGTCATATGAGGCTGATAGAGGACAGAACTTAACTTTAATTGCATACGGAGATAATTGCTTCCATCTGAAGGGCATATCCGAGAGTATTGTTTCTGTCAGCTACTCCGTGCAATCAAATGGTGATTCCATCACTATCTGCAACAACATCATAAGTCATATTTGTAAAGCACAGATATTGCATAAGTGCTCCCCGTTTCATCTCTTCAAGTATGGTGATCTCGACCTAACAAGATTTTATTGTGCACATGATCTCCAGAATTATGATGACGAGATCTCAAAATCACCCATTGTAATTTTGCTAAATGTGGATGAGCAAACAACACTGGCAATGTTTGAAAAACATCCTCTGATTTTTATTGTCTTATCATTGTCATTCCTCAATGAGCATACTCTACAGATTCTAGGATATAACCGCGAAAACTCACTTGAAGTGAATGAAATTGTCTCAACAGATAATGTGACACTCTCTTTGAAGGAGATCTTAGCTCGCTGTATGGAAGCCTTATTCCATTCCAGCTCACTTAAGAGTACCATGCTAGAGGCAAACTCAAGAAAAATCAAGCATTTCGTGGACTTCTTGGGCCCTGTTCTGATCGAAGAAGAGATTCCACTTGTTGTGAACCATGAGCCCGAAAAGCAAGATCGCCAAATGCATGCAAAATATCCTGGCAAAGAACAGCGTCAACAGGAAAGTGCCCCCAAATTGGAGGGAACTAAGCAAAAGAAAACCACAAGGTTTGTTCTGCGAATCTTGAATAAATTTCGATCAAAGCAGACCAAATCCCAGAAGCAATCCGAGAGAATTGCAAATAATCAGAGGCGAAAAGCGAGTATACCTCAAACGGGGATTCCACGCGGTAAGAAACCAGCTTTCAAGAAGTTGTATAAACCTGCTCCTCTGTTAGACGAACAATCGACCATTGGTTCTATTTCTCCAGCAGAAATAGAACCTCAACCTCTGATTAAGGAGAACATCATTGAGCCATCAAACTTGCACAATGATCAAGCATCCGAGCAACACAGAATTTTATCAAACAACACCGTACTGTCCTCAACTTACAGTGGTTCCGTTGACGTGCATCCAGATTTCCAATTTCCACGCACCAACGAACTTGCGAGAATTTCAGAAGACACGCCACTTGTTTTTGATTCTATGGGTTTGGAAAGACCAGAAGGAAATATGGGCTCGGTGAGATATGCACCCAAGAAACTAAAAAAAATATGGGGGAATGACGAAGGCATCGTATCGCAGAACCAAGAAATTCCTCTGTCATATCAAGCAGACGCTGATTTATCATCTAGCAATAAATCAAATGGGCAAGGAAAGAAGGAAATCACGGATGACTGCCAAACCTTGAGTGATTGCATTCCAAACGTATTACCACAAGAACAGGATAAAGAAAATGATTTTTCTATGAATAATGTCAAATATTCGGTTCCAACCAGCGCAAAAGAACCCCCATCTGACCATCAAGCATTGGGACAGAGATCTGTCGCGTTAGCAACAACTGATGATACTAGCTCCATGTACTTTCTGCGCAAAACTTCCAAACACTCAGAGTCGGATGATAAGCTTGGGGGCTTATGGCAGAGCAAGGCAAACGCCCCTTATTCAATAGCAAGAAGTCTGTCAATGTTATCCAAGGGAACCTGCTTTTCTGGAAAGAGCGCTGCAAATGCGCTTGAGAATTTAAATGCATCTGGCCTTTCTTCCAGAATCTATTCCAAGTACAAGATCTATGAAGAGCTCCCGATGTCCATATTCAATGGTGACACGGAAGCAAACTGGACATGTTTCACAAGAGATTCATATTCTAATCTTCAATCTGAGCTCGAGGCGATGAAACTTGAAATCAATGACCGCAAAGTGTCTTCTGTCAGGAGCGTATCTAATCCTATGATGATGAAACCCGTTTCGCATGAATTTGACACAACTGATGATACTCTCTCGAGTTTCGAATTTGTATCTTATATTCAAGAAAACCAGACCCAGAACAAAGCTACTGAGAAACACAAGCTGATTTACGACCTTGAGGCTAGCGCATTGACTAGCGAAGAAGACATTTTGAACAGTTTTAGTAAACAGCTCGACAGAAATTTCAGCTTACGTGTTCCAGGTACCACTGGAAGTGCCCCAGATCTTGCAGGCATCAATCCACAGTCTGAATCACCAAACCCAAGCGAACCTAGCGACGAAGTCTGCTTCCAGGATTGCAACGAAGGGCAAAAGCTGGCGACGAGGAATAGACAAGACTCGTTCCTGACAATCCAAGTACCTGACTATCAAATGCTGGTGGGCACTCCTTGTGCAAGCTCTGAAGATGAGTATTTCTCGTCACACGAGTTTAGTAGTGCGTTCGAGATCTGGAACAAAACTACCGAGCAAGAGCAAAAGACATTGATGATGACCTCCTCGTCTAGTGAGATGACTCTCATGAATGACCTCATGACCCCACGTGGAAAAATAGAGAGTGAGGGCGAAGTGCATGGTGGCCAACCCTCTAAATGGGCTGACAGCGGCAGAGGCATTGAATTTGTGGACAGGTATGGATCCCTCGCATACTTGTCAGATATACTTACAGGAGAAGTCGCAATTTAATAGATGGAAGGGTTTAAAAGGATTTACATTTTAATAGTCTTTAATAGGCGAAATACTTTAATAGCCTCTATTAGGTGGAAGATATAATTTCGATACAATTTGTTGAGGCAAGAAATAAACCGAATTTTTAATATATGGGTTTTCTGTAAACAGAAAGTACGTCTCTATGGAACTTACAACTTCAATTGCTTGATGACAGCCGCGACAACTGCATCACCGACCTCCTGGGTCGAGCTCAGTCCTCTCAAGTCAGCAGTTCTGATACCGGAGTCGATAACATCACCGACAGCCTTCTCCAAAGCCTCGGCTTCCTTAACACAATCCAAGGACAATCTCAACATCATGGCAGCGGACAAAATGGTGGCCACGGGGTTGACTTTGTTTCCAGGCAAGTCTGGAGCAGATCCATGACATGGCTCATACAAACCAAAAGCAGAGTTTGTGTCAGGCAAAGAGGCCAAAGAAGCAGAAGGCAAGAGACCCAAGGAACCTGGAATCACGGAAGCCTCATCGGAAATGATGTCACCAAACATGTTCGAAGTGATGACGATACCGTTCAATTTGGTAGGGTTTTGCACCAAGATCATAGCAGCAGAATCGATTAACTGGTGCTGGATAGTCAACTGAGGAAACTCTTCAGACATAACCTTGTCCACGGTCTTTCTCCACAAACGGGAAGATGCCAAGACGTTGGCCTTGTCCAAGGACCAGATGGGCAAAGGAGGGTTGTGTTGCAATGCCATGAAAGCAGCCATTCTGGTGATACGCGTCACCTCAGCAACCGAGTACTTCTCGGTGTCCCAAGCTTCGTCTTGGTTCTCACTCTCTTCTTGCTCTTGTCTCTCACCAAAGTAGATACCACCCACCAACTCACGGACAACAGTGAAGTTGGTGCCCTTGACGACCTCAGACTTTAAAGGGGACAATTCCAAAAGCTTGTCCGAGACGAAGTTGCAGGGACGCAAGTTTGCGTAGAGACCCAATTCCTTTCTGATCTTTAACAAGCCTTGCTCTGGTCTGACAGCACCTGTACCCCACTTTGGGCCTCCGACAGCTCCCAACAAAACTGCATGGGAAGTCTTGGCTGCCTCCAAAGAGTTGTCTGGCAATGGCTCGCCAGTGGCATCGATAGCAGCACCTCCAATTAAATGGGTCTCAAAATCGAATTTGATCTTTTGGTGTGGAGTGTTTTCCTCAATGGCCTTGAGAACTTTCACAGCCTCATTGACGACTTCACTTCCAACGTGATCTCCGGGAAGAAGAGTGATTTTTTTGGTGACTGTGGACATTATTTGTGGATATTTCTTTATGGATAGTAGTAAGTTTAATTGTTTTCGGGTACCCTATGACTAAATCTTGGTTTCGCTGATTAGTGAAAAAAAAAAAAAAAGGTTGCCGGAACCGGGCCGGTGCGCATTGGCACCACCGGCTGGCTGCGAAACAGGAACCTACCGGGGAAGTCAGGAACAGCAGAAGAAAAGAAAACGAAAACGAAAAAGCGAGCTCTAGTGAACCTTGAAGTTTCAAATAAATACGAGTAGTTCTAAATTATGAACAGAAGCCAATAAACTGGGAAAATGTATAAATGCATTACAAAGTTAGTAGGTAAGGATGTCTGAGAAATTGAGCTTCATTTCCGGTGTCTTCGTTTCTGGCATGCCGTTTTCGCGATTCCGGGCACCACTGCCTACAATTGTGATCTCGCATCAGACATTCGACATTTGTCATTAAATTAAAACTGTAAGTACAAAATCATCATACATAATCCCCAAATGCAGCCTTAGCCAGTGACCGGCCTCGGGTCTGCCATGGAGAAAACAACCCCCACTTAATAAGAGTTTAGTGGCCACTCCACTCAATGCTATTCAAATCAATACCTTCCTGCACCATCTCCCACAATGGAGACATTTTTCTCAAGAATTCCACACGCTCTTGAATGGCACGGATCACGTAGTCAATCTCGGCCTCAGTAGTAAATCTACCAATTCCAAAACGAATGGACGAGTGGGCCAAGGCATCGTCCGCCCCCAATGCATGCAACACGTAAGAAGGCTCCAACGAAGCAGATGTACAAGCAGAACCAGATGATAATGCAATATCCTTCAAAGCCATCAATAAAGACTCACCCTCGATGTAAGCAAACGAAATGTTGACACATCCGGGGTATTGCTTGGAATCGTCAGACAAAACACCATTGAACTGCGTTTCGGGAATAGACAATAATCCATTCTTCAATTTCTCCGAAAGCTTTCTGATGTAAGCTTGGTCGTAGGAGTGCTCGGCCTTCATGAGTCTGGCAGCTTCACCAAAACCAGCAACCAAAGGAGGGGCCAAAGTACCAGATCTTAAACCTCTCTCTTGACCACCTCCGGTAATGATAGGGTCCAATCTGACTCTTGGTCTTCTTCTGACATAACAGGCACCGATACCCTTTGGTCCATAGATCTTATGCGAACTGATCGACATCAAGTCGATATTCATTTCATTGACATCAATAGGCACTTTTCCGTACGCCTGAGCAGCATCTGTGTGGAAGAAAATCTTGTTTTCTCTACAAATCTTACCGATCTCTTTGAGAGGCTGGATGACTCCGATCTCATTATTGACGGCCATCACAGAAACCAACACGGTATCTTTTCTGATGGCTTTCTTCAAGTCTTCCAAACTAATCAATCCTTCACTGCTGACAGGCAAGTAAGTCACGTCAAAGCCCTCGTCCTGCATATGTCTGGCAGAGTCCAAAACACACTTATGTTCGGTTTGAGTGGTGATTATGTGTTTCTTGGTTTTTTTATAGAATCGAGGCACTCCCTTAACGGCCATGTTGTTTGATTCGGTAGCCCCGGAGGTCAAAATGATCTCTTTAGGGTCAGCGTTGATGACATCTGCTATATGCACACGGGCCAACTCGACCTCCTTTTCCGTCTCCCAGCCATATGAGTGAGTGGAAGAGTGGGGGTTTCCGTAAAGTCCAGTATAGAACTGCAACATTTTATCCAACACACGTGGGTCTGTTTGGGTTGTTGCTTGGACGTCCAAATAGATTGGTCTTGTACCAAACTTAGAGTCATCTCGAGTGGCGGACTTTAAGGAAATAGCCAGGCCATCGGGAGGAGCAGCTGTAGCCGTGGCTAAGCTTCTGGCATGAGTACCTAGATACAGAGTCGACCTGGGAATTTGCCTGGTCAACCCTCTTTTTGCGATTGCAGAAAACATGGTTTTTGTGAGAATAAAAAGATTTTGATAAGAACGCTTTTAGTGAGAAAGCTTACTTCGTATTTGACTGGTCCTCTGCATTACACATCCTGACGTGCACTAACCGAAAACAGTCATCTGCGCGCACGCAGTGAAGATCCAGGCGGCCGTTCGGCACTGAACCCTTATCCAGATAATTATCCGGGGGTGCGGGAATTTAGTGGCATTACTAATTCCGATTCATAGGGTCTAACAAGAAAATGGTAAAAAAAATTGGGGAGAGTTTAGGGGGAGTTTAGATTTATCAATCACGGAGTGTGGAATTGGAAAGAATTAATTTTCTTCAATCCAAGAACGATGTGCGTGAAGAACTTAATTATCGTATCCAAAATATGAAATCGAGCAAATCTTGTTCTCAAGAAGTGAATTCTTTCCGGGAACTACAGATTGTTTATCATTGAATATTTAAATCTTTTAAGCGAGAAAAAAGTTGATCCCACAGGAGATTTACTCTTTTACCAAAAGCTGAAGTCTGCAAGCAGAAGAAACGATTTATCTTTACTAATATATAATTATTGTATACTTTGAGACCATTCTCTTTATCTTCAAGATACTTTACTATTTTGTGAATTGAGGGAATTGATCAGACTTCGTCAATTGCTATACAAAGTGGACCAGAAAGGTATGCTTATTTCAATGCTTATTTACCATCAACAAATCCCGGGATTATCGAGCTGAACCCAAATTCAATTTGAGAGGTGTGAAGCTAGAAACCCTTGAATTGTCTTCCCAAAACATTAATCTATTTTTATCCAAAGAAATGAAAGAGCCACTGGATATTATTAAAGAAGTTTCTACAGTTTGTTACTGGGCATCAAAATAGTGAATAGTACGTCGGGATCCAAGACTTCCCAAACCTCTTTTGACCGAACCACTTGGGGATCCACACGTTAATGACACTTGCCTCAAATATACTCGAGTGTCGCAAGTGATATTTTTTAAACTATCAAAAAATAAATCCCCATATATATTCGGAAAAGTCTCTAAAATCTGTACCGATGCTACAGACTGAGGTAGGCATCCAGATAAGAGAAGGATGTTACTGAATTCCTCAAAAGAGACCCAGTACGCCATCCTATCTATTCAACCAGCCCCTGCCGTCACGAGAAGCTACTGGGGGCTTTTATTTCTTTGATTAATTAAAATATCGTGGTACTTAAATCTGGGAAATATTAATTTTTTAGCGAACCAACACTGGTTGCAGGCATGGATCTGTCATAGCGTATACACGCAAATACTCAATAAAGGTACCCACTGAAGGATACGTTTTAAAATATATAGTATAGATAATAACATGATACCCAGAGCCTTATATTTCTATTAGGAAACTTTCACTTTGAGGCTACTGATAAAACCCATTTTTTTTCTTTTTTAATTGTAGTTTAATGCTCACAATCTTTATATCGCTCTTGTCTTGTTCCAAGTTGGTAATGTATGTGACATCGGCATCGCTGGACGCATGCGAAAACGATGATCTGCGAAAACGGAAACGGTTTAAACCAATAAACTAATTACCACCACCCAAAAGTATAATATACATAGAATATACACAATGATGACAGCACCACAAGACGAAGCGCCACTACGTAAAAGGCAAAAAAGAGACCGCAGATATAAACAGAATAAGCAACCTATGCCAAACCAATGCGAGTACTTCTTGGAGAGAAAGAACCGTCGCTGTGCAATGCAAAGAAAAAAGGGCCAGCATTTTTGCTCTGAACATCTGGTTTTCGAATCGAACCCCAAAGAAAATGGTAGCATTGAGCCCAACCCCAAGGAAGCACGCATACCTTGTCCGTTGGATCCCAAACATAGCGTAAAGTTGAGAGACCTTGAGATGCATTTGAAAAAATGCAATGCCCGGCCAGTTGAAATACACCAGCCTTGGTACGCTAAAGACATTAATGCTCAACTAAATGGGACCATTAAAAAAGAAACAAAAAAGAAGTTAAATGAGAAAGAGTCTTTAAGTTCTGACGAAGAAGTCGATGTGCTTAAAAGGTTGTTTGCTGTTCTCGAGGATTATAACCGTAAGGTAGACCCTCTAGAAAAAAAAGTTCAAATCCACGAAGGTCTTGACAATTGGCTGCTTAAGAAAGAAAACAAGAAACACGTTGCTCAACAGTCTTCACTCATTGCGGCCATGAAAGAGGCCAATTTACTTTCCAGCGAAACCTTTTACGTGGAATTTGGCTGCGGAAAGGCTGAACTCTCGAGAATGGTGAACGCGTGCGTGGTGCATGACTTCAAACAGTCAATCAATCAAGACAACACCCATCAGAACTATGGCTACGGCCTCATTGACCGTGGAGTCAACCGGATGAAAATGGATAATAAAATCGTCGCAGATTGCGAGGGAACACCAATCCAGCCACAGATTAAACGTTCTCGTATAGATATACAGCACTTGGACCTCGATAAGTTCATGGAACCGATGAATTACACATCAATCGTTGCCATCTCGAAACATTTGTGTGGTGCTGCGACCGATTTAACGTTGAAGCTGCTTTTGAACTCTACGAAAAGTCAAGAATGCCTCGATGGGGTGGTTGTTGCCATGTGTTGTAGACACGTGTGTGATTACGACCAGCTACTCCCAGCATCACAAGACTTTTTGGCTGAATACGACATCGCGGATTCAGCAATGTTTTCAAGTCTTAAGAAGATCGTCACTTGGGCAGTCTGCGGCAAAAGAGAGGGTCAAGAGGATAATCATATTACAGGTTTGAGCTATGAGCAAAGAGAGAGACTAGGATTGATTGCGAGAAGGTTGATTGACGAAAGTCGCGTGGTTGCTATTAATAGTTTGTTGAAGGACCATCGTGCCGAGTTATTTCTCTATGCAGAGAAGGAAACGACGTTAGAGAATCACTGTTTAAGAATCACTAGGAGGGGTTAGCTTAAGTCGACTCTGACTGTCATTAAAGAAGGCCTGAATTGAGATTTGTTGTTGAAAGAATAGAGAAATCAAATCATAACGAAGAAATCAGGCAATAAACAGATAAGCAAAATAAATAACCAACAACTGATAGAGTGGTTTAAACTGGGCAATTGGTACTGGACTTCGCGCCCTGAAATGCATCAAAATCAGCATCTACAAATAATAGTTTCAATTCACAGTTTCTAATATTAATACACAGAATTAAATCTTGGTCTCCTTGACACCGTGCTTCCAGATGACAACGTAAGGGGTGGTACCGTCCTCACGGTAGTTCAACAAAACAATCATTGCATCTGGGTCCATAGACTCACCGGTGTAGAAGTCCCAGTCCTTGAAAGAACCAATGACCTTCTTGACGTAGACCTGGGCACCCTTCTCGAAAACCTCAACCTGGTCTGGGTCGGTCTCAGCCAACTTAGCCTTGACGGCCTTCATGTAACCCTTGATGTAAGTCAAGAAAGACTTCTTGTCGAAAGAGGTTTGTTGCAATCTGAAAGAGTAGACGACGTTGTTGACGGTCTCAACACCCTCCTCCAAGTCTTCACCAGCATCCTCGGCGGATGGGTTTCCACCAATGTCAACGTCACCACCAGAGGAGACTTGCACCATGGCACAGTCAGCCTCGTAGACGACACCGTCGACTTCCTTGAGGTCGTAAGCATCGGACAACAATTCGTCGCCGGAGAAAACGTCAGTGTAGATCTTCATGGTTGTATCAGATGGTAGCGGCTTCGCAAAGGGCTAAAGGTGTGGGGGAGGATTTGCGACTATTATATATAATGGGAAAATTTTTTGCAGTATGCGCGGGATGGGGTTACCCGGCTGCGACCGCGACCTCTGCAGAATTAGCGTCCATGCCAGCGTGGTGTCGACGACGAAGACTGCTTTTCGATAAGATTGCTATTATTCCAGGGAATTCTTTTTTTTTTTTTGGATGGTGTTTTTATTTGGTTCACTTGCTCATCTTATTTCCGAAATATTTGTTTTTTAATTTGTGTAATTATGATAATTTTTAAAAAAACAAAACAATTATGATAGGTTTACTTCTGCAGTGGACGAGAATATTACGCCTGGATGGAGGCGGAACCCCAGACGTTACCGCGTTGGTTTCTTTTTTTTTTTTTTTCCGTGGAATTTTCTCATAATTTGATTTCTTTTTGATTTCTGTTGTGTTTCATTTGCACCCAGTTCACCACGCGCGTGCTCGTCGCGTCGATAACCTTTAATTTCAAGAGAAACGTGGCAACGTGTAAACGGCCACTAGCATGGTGTGCCTTTAGTAGGTATACCTAACTTTGTAGTATGTAGTAGGATCACATGAACGCACAGCCAAAACCAACTTCTCAATTATTTTATCTCTCTTTGTTTTTTTTTTTTTTTTGCCCCACTATTTCCCTTCCAAAAAGAATCACAATTTTTCTTCAAAAACATCTTTTTCTACAGATTAAATTCAAGATGCATATCTTTTCAAATTCCCATTCATTTACGAAAATGGCACGTATACGTCTGTCCTACAGCAAGAGAGACATTGTATCGGTTCTAGGTGCTCAGGGCTTGGTAAAGTGAAATTCGAGTTACATTCATTTTTTGCGCACAGTTTGGATCAAAAAGTAAAGAACATTTGATTATTTCTTCAAAACTTAGGTCGTAGTTATAGAGAGGTTATTTTTGTTAACCAATTAAACACGGATATTGAGTGAAGATGTATACTATCTACGATCGAGTATAAAAAACGCATAAATTAGAGGTGAATCCTAGTGTTTTAAATTTCAACTTCGTTGGAGTACTTTACACTACACACAAGGAAAATATATGCATTGATTGAAAATTAACATTTGTGTTTGAACACCAAACCATTCTGTCGTACACATAATATCGATGAGCTAAATTTTTACATTCTTAACGTTTTATCTTCACTATTATCTGGGTGCAGATACCTATCCTATCGACATTATATGTATTTTCTACGGGATTTCTTCAACAATCAAAATATAAATGATGAAATTGGACTCAAACCAAAGATCTACCAACCGAAAATCCCAGTTTTTGTCTTCTAGAGCTTTAATAAGGCTATTTGGTTCCTTATTGAAGTTCATCGGTAACTGCATAGCGCTGGTATGTTCAATTGTATAATTTCTTTGGAGTGACCTGATATTTGTGAGATGAATCTAAGGACGACTATCAGAGAATCATCTTGTTTCTTCCGATTAGGCATTTTAAACTTTCACAGTTTCCACAGTATTTTCGGAATTATCCACATTGAAAATACAATCTAATTCTCTTTCAAATGCCCACAGAAGTGAGGAACTTTACGACAAAAGCTTGTGTTATTGTGTCAACAAAATCGGCGAATCACCAGTCTCGTGCTGCAAAAGTGTCTTTTTCAATAATTAACGGTGTATTTATTATATCTAACATTGTCTTAATTTATATAGCGAATGTTTACTTTGGGGATTTTTTTATTCAAGTTTGACCGAGAAACACATTAGGACCCATTTTAAAGTTCGTTATGATCGGGGTGTTCAGTTACCTCAAACTCATTGCTGAAAGCACGACGAAGCCAGTCTAAAATACGGTCAAAAACAACCGTATTGCCATTATGGTATCTAATCGAATGGTCAGAGTCAGGGAAAACCATGAAGTCGAAGTTCTCCACACTGGCCAAGTTGTAGTCATCCAATAACCGCAAACTATTCTGGAAATGCACATTATCGTCTCCGGACCCATGCATGATCAAAAATCTCTTCACACTACTGAATCTCTTAGCATTAGAGATGCTTGCTGTTTCGTAGCCCGCAGGGTTTTCTTGCGGTGTACGCATGTACCGTTCGGTGTAGATCGAGTCATAGAGCTTCCATTTAGTGACTGGAGCCACGGCCACACCATACGAGAACACATTTTCCTCGTCTGTCTCCAAAGTTTTGAGTGTCAAAAAGCCCCCGTAAGACCATCCCCAAATGGAAATTCTACCCTCGTCAACATATGGACGCTTGGCCCATTGTTTGGCGGCGGCAATCTGATCCAATGGTTCGTAATGGCCTAACTGATCCCTTACACAGAACTTGAAAGCAGATCCCAACTTGCTGTCTCTGTTGTTGTAGCCAGTACCTCTTCCGTCGACAGTGACGACGATTGCATTGAGCTGGGATGCAACCACTTGACTGAACCCAACGGCAAACTCATGAGTGACCATTTGCGATCCCGGCCCACCATACACGTAGAACAAAACTGGGTACTTCCTGCTCTCGTTAAACGAGGGAGGGAAAATCTCCACAGTATTTGCAATGATTTCACCTCCAGTAACAGCATCCTTATCGAGAGTTATTGTGGATACATTTTGTTTGGGTAATTCGTATTTCTCGAGGGTATTACGCAACTTCTGGTTTTCTTCGATGACTTTGACGATTTTCCCATCGTGTAAATCGACCAAACTTTGGTGAGGAACTTCCGGTCCCTGGTAGTTCAAAAGCAAGAACCTAGAACCCGAAGAGAAAGACCCACTGTACCACGAAGTACCAGAAGTTATGTGCTTGATTTCTGGAGATGTTTGTTGGTGGAACACATCAAGCAAGTTTACGGAGTAGAAATGTCTTTCAACAGAGGAGTCGAGCGTTGCAGTGAAATACACCTCATTTCTCAGAAGGTCCATGTGGTTAGAAATAACTTCCCATTGACCGCTAGTCAACATAAATGGCTCAGGATTGCTTGGGGGAGTGAAAAATGCCAAGTGGTTGTAGCCGTTAGAGGTGACAATGTCGATGTATCCATCATCATATCTGCCCAAAGAGTCATTTCTTGGCACAAATATTGCATTTGAGGTGACTTCGAACCACGAATTTTCGGCATGCAGCGATCTGATGAGCTTGGCTTCGGCTCCCACTTCAGTAGACACCAAGAAAACCTCCAAAAGGTCACTTGCTCTGTTGCTGGTTTTAATCAATACGAAGTTGTCCGATACCCAAAGAACCTCCGTGATGAGCTTTTCGTTGATTTTATCAGAGTGGAGCTTTGCCACATGAGTGGAGAATGAACCGCCCGACGCTTTGGGAAGTTGGGCCACAACAACCTCCACACTAGGATTGGGGAACCCGGGTTTCGGGTACTTGATGGACCGTACCTCAGGGTACTGGTCATGCCCTGCTTGAACGTAGTAAGGGATAGAAAATTCTGGGACAAGAGTATCGTCGAACTTTAAAAACGCAAGCTTGTCTCCTTGAGGTGACCACCATAAGGCGATGTCAGTACCAAACACTTCCTCCTCATATACCCAGTCCGGTTTTCCGTTGAAGATGTTGGCACTGCCATCATTGGTGATACGAGAAATTGTGTTAGAAGCCAAGATTTTAACGTAAACATCATTTTTGAATACAAAAGCAATGGAGTCCGACGTTGGGGACCACGACGTCACTGAAAGCTTCTCATCAACATTAAGCAATGGCGCAATATCACCTGTCTTCACATCGAGAACCCAATAGAGTGCCGTGGAAGAGTGGCGCCAGCCCTTAGTGGAGTCGGTCTTCAAGATTGCCTTAGATAAATCAGGCGAAGCCTTGAGCGAGTCAACACTGTAGTCTACACCGTGGTAAGCGAATACCGAGTTCTCCAAAAGGGTATATTGGAAGTCCTCATCCACAACGCTCTTCACTACGTACTTGGCGTGGCCCTCCTTATCTTCGTCCTTAAGCAAATAAGTACCCTGGTCATTGAATACAGACTCAGGGCTATGGATCCACTGAAGTTCCTTGAAGGTTGGTCTGAATGTGCCTTCACGGAGTGTCTCGAGAGTCAACGGAATCTTGTCACTCTTCACTTTATGCCAGGGAAATACTTCTTGGCTGCGGAAAGATCTAAGAGAACAAGAAGTGAAGCTTCTATTGGACTCATGTTGCAAAAGAGTAGATACACCTGGAGACAAGAAGAACGGAACCCCATACTAGGAACGCAAGTATGGCGAGTCCGTAGTAGAATGAGCGGTAGATTCTATAGTTTTGGTAAGGCGACTTCTTCTCTGAAAAAGCCGGGGGATCGTGGAAGGAAACCATATTCTTGCGAGGAAACCGTCTAGGCTGGGACGGGCTTTTGAATAGCCAGAACAGGAAATAACGTCTCAATCGAATTTTATGGTGAAAGAAGGTGATTTCTTTTTTGTTGTATGATGTAGACCGATAGTTTACTTCTCGCCTCTCTTTTGTTTCCCGTCAGAAGTCTTTTTTTGGATCTAGGGCGTCTACCTGGTGAAAGGAACTTGTTTACTAACACGCACAATCGGGGTGAGAGGATATTTGTTTCAGACGATGTTGCTCCACAGTGAACTTCGGCCAGCCCGCCTCACAATTACGTAAGTACTGCATAATGCCCGTCAGCGCCAGTGGTTATCTGCTGTTTTAGTGAGCCGTGCAGCCACATGGCTCTATTTTAGGATTTCTATCCGGCTTCACTGGATTGGGATCAAATAACGGAAACCTAGTTCCGTTATGGAATGTATATTTATGCAAATAGTTTCTATAAACTGTTGTTTTGGTAATATTACAACGCATCCGCTTTGTCGCGTGTAACGTAATGAGTAAAGTATGGCCTTGTCAGAATATAATTATGGCATACCTTTACCATTTTTGTTTGTTCTTGACCTAACCACTATGTTCTGATTCCTTTTGTCGTAACTTCTATCAGAGCTTTATCCGGATTTGCCGTTCAAACTCTCAAACTCACAACTTATCACCAACAGGAAAATAGCCATTATTCTTCTCGTCCAGCTGTGGGTTTGGAGTTGTAACATTTGGAGTTGTAACATTTGGAGTAGTCACGATGTCACTCAAGAGATCTGGACTAATTTCCACCACAATCTTCCTTAAATTCGTCCTCTTGATTGGTTTCGACAAGAATCCAGTCATGCCCGAATTCAAACATTCTTTAACATTGCTTTCATCAGCAAAAGCCGTTAATGCCACAATAGGCTTTTTGAATTTCAAGTTTTTTCGAATAATTCTTGTAGCCGTTAATCCATCCATTTTGGGCATCTGTACATCCATGAAGATAACATCATATAAATTCATAGTTTCGTAGGATTTTTTCACAAGATCGACAGCTTCAGCTCCATTTGCAGCCATTGTTATATTTTTGAAACCTTCAAGTTTCAACATTCTCTTGATAACCTCTTGGTTAACAGAGTTATCCTCGGCCACTAAAATCTTGAGATGAGAAATATCATCAAGACACGTTTCTCCAGTAGGAGTTTGGTCTGCGGTTCCCACAGACAGTTGAGGAAGAGGAAGATCGATTTGATGGGGTCGATTGCTTCGTTTTGAATTGGAAGCTTTCTCTTCTTTCATTGAAATCGAGGGGCTCACCCCTGGTTCAACCGTCTGGTTATCGGAGCTTAAGCTTGGTTCTTCAATATTGAAAAGAACTTTCCTATTCATTCTGGATTTGGGATTGAACTCATCTTCGCTAAATTCTTGCATCTTTTCTGGAGGAACAACAATCTCGCCACTTTGGGGCAAGGGAACAGTGAAGGTAAACGTAGATCCTTTCCCAATATCGGATTTGAGGGTTAAAGTTCCATGCATCATCTTAGCAAGCTGGCGACAAATAGATAAACCCAAACCAGTACCACCGTAGCTTCTAGAAAGAGTTTGGTCTCCTTGAATGAATGGCTCAAAGACTTTATCTTGGAGAGCAGGCTCGATTCCCGAACCTGTGTCCCGAACTTCAATCTGGATAGCCCAAGATTTTGGAACATACAACTTTCTCATTTTGTATACCTCGTTATTTTTTACCAATTCATTTGTGGAGATATCGGTCTGATTTGAGACTTGCGAGCCATGGTTGCTCAATGATGGCTTCGATGGCGTCTTTATTGGCGAATCTTTTTCATTATTGGAACTTTTTTCAGACTTTTCAGCGGAGTCAGGCAGAGTAGGGGTCTCAGAATCTCGGCTTTTCTCATTGAGTCCTAGAGAATCATCAGAGCTATCTGTCTCGTGCAATGGTCGAGTACTACTTTGATCATCAGGTAGAACAGGGAGGGGCTTCAGTGGATTGAACTGAGATCTGAACATGATGTCCTCATATTCAGTTGTGGAGAAAGTAGTAATACTGCAATTGTCGAGGATTTCGTTGAGGTTCTGTTTGGAATTTTGGTTTGAGCTAGAGCTTTGAAGAGCCAGGCCATTGATTTTGTTTGCTGAAGAGTTTCTCCTGCTGTTGTTTGCGTGTGTGTAAAAACCGTTGATGGTCTCAGGTTTCTTTTCATCAGTGATAACAATATCCTTTTCTTCGAGCTCATCTGTAATGCCAAATGGCTTCTTCACAAGAACTTCAGCGTAATCAATTTTTTGTGAAGCTTCTTGGTCATATTCACCCAAAAGCTTAATTATTACATCGACAGAACCATCAACGGGCGTAAATTTCAAACTGTTGGAGACGAGGTTCATAACAACTTGAATGATTCTATTTGAATCCCCCAAAAGAATAAGTTTCCTAAGAATGCTAGGTTTCAAGATGATCTTAAAATGCACGCGTTGATCAAGAGCCAACTTGCTGAAAATCGACTTCACTTGATAAACAACCTCGAGTATCTGGAAATTCGACTTCTCTAATTTGGATCTGTTCAAGGTGTTCTTGGAGTAGGTCAATAATTCGGTCAAAATATGCAACAACAACTCACCCGACCTATGAATAAGTTTCAACGAGTCCTGGATTTGCAGGTGATCGGTTTCATCCATGGCAATGGAGGTCATTCCCAAAATACCATTGAGGGGTGTTCTCAACTCGTGCGAAATATTTGCAATAAAAACGGTTTTAGCTTCATTTGCTGCCTCGGCTTCAATTTTAGATGCTTCAAGTTCTTTAGTTCTCATACGCACACGGTCTTCCAAATGACCATACTGTTTCTCGAGTTCTTCCGTCATAATATTGAAGGCCTCCGAAAGTTCGGTGATCTCATCCTTGAATATCTGCTTTGTTTGTGGAATTCTTTCTGGTAGACGAATTCCCGTGGAGTATACGGTCGAGCTTCCAGAGCTGACAGTATTAACGGAGTTTCTCTTGCTGATGACACGGCTGCTTTCGTTATCAGGATCATCGGTTATTTCCGGAGAAGAAAGACGGCCCCCAGCTGCATTAATATAAGCTTCTTTCTCCTTTTTCGAGCGTGTGATGGATTCGATAGCGTTTTTGAGCTTGGTTATAGGCACAACAAACCATACTGCAAGAGGGAAAGTGATCAAGCACACGAACGCCCCGATACCAATAACAACGCCAATCATGATGTCGGTCAATTTCTTTACCGGGCGATAGAAAGTGCTTTGACTTTGCTCTACGATGATGCTCCATGAATTTTCTAAGTCGACCTGTATTCGCGAAAAGCCAATGGCTACATCACCGCCTCGAAGCGATTGTAATTTGGTGGCGGTTCCTTCGCCGCGCGAGAGCGCAATGGCCGCAGCCTCTGAATAAGAAATGTCGACGAAAGTGTCGTATGCGATGACCAGGCTTAGGTCACCAAAGAGTGCCTGGAACCCTATGATATTATTTGTGGCGGTGCCATTTTTCGAGTAGAAGGGCTGGAGTGCTACACACGTGTAGTCCTCCGCGTAAGACAGAGTGTCCAAAGCGGAAGTGAGAGACTTGGCGTTGGCCACCACAGTCAAGTAACCAGCTATCAGCAGTTCGTGAAGAATGATGGATGAATTCGCAAAGACGGGAACGGTTATGCTGACAAAAAACGTGGTGTTGACGGCATTCGCGAGTGTGTACGCGTTGGAAAGCGGTCCCTGTAGGTGTCCCGTTGGAATAGCATTTGAGTTGTTCCTGCTTAGCACAGACGGAGGCACCGAGGAGGCATTAGATAAGATGTAAAGGGCGTCCTGGACGGGGCCTGCCACGGGGATCGCCGTATTATTCGAGCGTGCTACCTCACGCAAATTGAGATTATATAGCTTTGCCAGGGCAAAGGTGTCAGATGAAGTGAGAAATTGGTCGAGTGACAGCTGCGCAGCCGAAAATACCGACTGGGAGAAGTTTCCCGCACGGTAGCTCAGGAGGGGCGTGGTTACGGTATCCTTCTGCGAGAGCCAAGACACCTGGTAGTAGATGAACTGAAGCAGCTGCTGCACCTGAGTGCCCTTGAGTTCAGCAATAACTGAGAGTCTATCTGCTCGTAGGCCTGAGACAATATTTGCAACGTATATTCCAATGACGATGGCAAGGATGAGCAAGGAAACTAGTGACGAAAAACACACGAGTATGATGAGCTGTGGGCGGATGCCGATTTTGATGCGCCGCTTTTTGCCGGTCTTTTTGACGGGCACGATATTCATGGTGGCGTAGGGTTTAGACGTGGTACAAAATTACACCAAGGCTATCTGAAAATTTTGATGAGAGTGTAAATTGCTGCCTGAACGATAAAAACAAGGATACCCCGTACTAAAATAGGCGGACGAATATCGGATTAATGGGCGTAGGGATAAAAAGTCCTAAAAAGAGTTTGATAGGTTGAGCTGAATAAGCGACAAAACAAAACAATCACAAGAGTTATATCAGAACGAACAATGAATAATGATCACAAGAAAACAAACAATGAGAAGTAGAAGCGTAAAAAAAGACGCACCACCTACCGGTGTATAGTACTGTGTGCGGTGGGCAGCAGCGTGAGCGCAGTGACAGCCATGTCCGAGAGTTCCCAATCAGGCAGGAGCGAGAGTGTGACAGGGGAGAGTGAGGGTGTATTAGCAGGAATTTACTTGAAAGTGGTGACTGGATTTTTTTTTTCTTTTAAAAAAAAGGAAACAACGAAATCTTCTGAATTATTTTCATGATTATAGACATTTTAGGTGGTGGGGCAGGAATAAGGTGATCAAGTGCAGCAATATTTTCAAGGACATGTATTACCATTTCAGGGTGTTTTGCAGCATTAGTAATGGTGCACGAGTTTCATAAAATCAGACTAATTCGCAATATTAAATACAGAACAAAACCTAAAGAGGAAAGAAGAGAACCGGCTTAACTGTATTACGAGTTTCGGTATTTTAACATCATGTTTCAAAATTGGTTATTGCGAACGATCAAGTTTAGTGTAACCATCCATTGCTTGTTAAAGTTCCTTATGGCAGTTCATACGAAATAAAAATGTGAGCCTTTCGTATTTCGTTTTACCGAAGAAATATTTAAGGAACCGAATTTTTTTTGTTATACCCAAATTTATCTTGCGGCTGTAATTTGAAGGTGCATAATCTTATCGGTTATTTTTCAAAAAACTGATGGGAACGTGTCCACTGCTCACACAGGAGAATAAAACCAGATAAGCCCCATCGATAGTTTCTAAAGTCTACTGTACTTTATACGCGATGAAAATCAGTTCAATACAAGTACTTCTTGAATAGAATTAGTGCATCAGAAACCCCTTCGTTCTCAGAATCTGGAATGAGCTGCTACTAAAATTTTGCCCTTATTTAAAATTAGGTCTTTAGTCGGAGGAAAATGCGGTTCAAATAGATGGATAGATTCAAAATTAGACAGGCAATATTAATGAATATTGAAGGTAATACAATTCACCAAGATTGTGACTACTATTGTGACTACTATTGTGTCTACTATTGTGTCTACTATGTAATTACAGCTAGATCTTCAACAATTTGTCCAGAGAAATGTGGCTCTAAAAATGCTGGACTTTCTATAAACAATATCTCAAAAGGTATTGCATTTTTTGTAAAACGGAGGTGCTCGTAGTTAACCGTAGCATTTGGTATATGGTAACACGAATACGATATCATTGATTTCATATTAGAGGAGTAATCATACCTCGTAATTTACTAACCTGGCACCCCCTTGAAAATCTAGTTAAAGTGACTATTACATCACCACAGCAAGCCCCGAGTTCCCCCACCAAAAACTCGAGAAAGCGGCATCATATAATAAAATTGTTTCTCTAAAAAAGAAAAAAGTAATTGGTGGTAGATGTAATATCTGATACATTGAAGCTACCTCAGAACTTCTCAAAGTTAAAAAAAAAAATATTTTACGGGGATTATTTAAAGTGGGTTCCAAAAAAGGCCTATAGCCATTTCACACTATATGCCCTTGTTGATGTAATATGGCCAAATTCAGCATTTTTTTTTCTTTCTCGTGAAATAAATAGAGACATTCCCATTGGCAAATATTCGAGGTAAAAGGTGCAGTAAAACAGTTACAAACTGATGGCAGTCTCACTCTTTTAATTAAAATTTGAGAAACGAAATACTGCCCTTTTTACAAGCCAACCCTTAACATGGTGTCATAATTCCCAAAATGCCCGCTATAATTGCCAGCTTGGATTTCTGATCTCTCTTTTTGGTTTATTGAAATATTCACTGCACGGTTACAACAAGGTAGTCAGATCTACAAATTTCATGAATAAGAAGACAAATACTTACTCCAGGGACTAAACAAAAATTGATTCTAGCTTTAATAGCGAACAAAGCTTCCCTATATACCATGTAGCAGAATGGTGTTTTTAAAGAAGCTTCACATGGTTACACACTGGATCCAAGAAGTTAAAAGTCCTTAAAGGAGGGAACAATGATGCATTCAGTAAATATGGCAGTGGCAAGATTCACTAGTTGGTTTTGAACCATGTCGAAATTGAAAAGCTTCCATGGAAAAAAGTTCGACAGAGGTCATGCGTGGAATCGTTGATAGTTCTATTCAGAGGATTAAACAATACCTTTTAGTTGAAATTTCCCTGAGGTGAAATAAAATTTGAGAGGTTGATTAGGCTGGTGTACAAGGATCTTCTTACGTCGTTAAATTAATCATTGTGTTTTGGCAGTGCTAACGAGGAGAACGAAACAACAAAAATGGTGGGATATACTACAGCAATTCCCCTTTACACTGTACATACGATTAAAGGGTTTATCATGAAAGCCACACGAAAATTGTTCTTTGCCATGGGTAATGCTCCCCAGTATCCCTAGAACTCCACCCCTAATTAAGATAAGCCCTGCAGGAGTTTTCGGGTTGTGTGGAGATCGTATTGGAAAGCCCAAGACAAAATACCCTTTTGGAATACATCTTTTAATTATTTTGAAACGCGCTATGCAAACACTCCAAAATCAAAAAAAGCTCTAAACGAATTTAACTCGATACAAAAACAAACATACATCTACTGGATATGTCCCAATTAGGATGAAGAATCGCTACTATACATGCAATAATCAGATTTCAATTAAGACAGATAACCAACGTACTAGAATTACGGTTTGATAGGGGTCTTACTGTATTTTCACTGGATGGATGATGGAGATAAGGGGGTACCAGACTCTATATTTGAAATGCAGAACTGAGACTCCAAATAGACGAGTGTTTTTTTATTGGATTTTGTGCAGTATTTGCAGTGCTGCCGCGCCGTTTCATGTATTTTGTTGATAACCTGCGGGCTCTGAGGATTGTCTATTTATAGACTATCACCACCCACATATGGTCAACTTATCAACAAAGCATCTTGTTTGGTTTTCTAAAGTGTTATTCAGAAGAACAATGCCAGAATACCGAAGAGAGTGAAAAAAAAGATGCTACGGAACTCTTGGTTAATCCTTTGACTGCGTATGCTTCTTTCCACGTGCTGCATATGCAATCATGAGCGCGACTTCCTACATATTCAATGGTGTAATAATCTGAAATTCATGTATATGCCGGCAGTTTAACTTAAGAGCCCTGGTCATATATTATACCCCCTACAGCTATGCAAGGCGTCTTAAAATAGTAGGAAAACTACTCAAGACCTTATACGCCTCCAATCAGCAATTTCACAGATTTTGAAATCACAAGGGAATATAGATCACGAGATAATTTTGGAACTTATAATTAGGTGTTTCAAAATTATAGCCATTCCACCACCTCTAAATCACTCGTAGTCGTAGTTTTTTTTGAGATTGAAAGAAAAAAAAAAGGACCTTCGTAATTCTAATCGTGCGCGATCCTCCTCCTCCCCCCCCACTGACATAAAACAGAGTTTGGTTCGAAGAAGGGTGGTCCAATGCATTATAAGAACCAACCGTCTCCGCAATTTAGGATGTCACAGCATTTATATGGTTACCGAAGTATTGTTCGTAACAGGCCATAATGTAAAATCATTTGGTTCCAACGGTAAAAGTAAAGTAAAGTGAACGAAGGAGGGAATATTACGAGACTGAATACATAGTACACATGAAGGTCTGGTAACACATTTTTCTCTACTTGCGCTCTCAAAATCTAACATCAAGAGCCAGTTTTATGCAATTTCTGGTTTTGGGTTATCTTGTTCTTCTATATATTCAATGTTGTTAGCTATTTCTTTGCTTTACAGTGTACTCACAAATCCCGTGATGCTACCAATGTTGAAATTAAAGAAATTAATCAAGTCAATGAACCCCCTTAGAACACGAATAAGGTTGTTGAGGTTCTCGTTCGGGAATTATTTCTTCATAAGATAGACAACGACATATATTGGGACTGTGTGACCCTGACTAAGTGACAAGCTGCTTGTTCTGACAGAAAGATTTAATGACATGATAAGGATGAAGCGCGAAGAGTTGCGAACTTCATATTTAGCGATGCTTGCTTTGCTATTGCCAGGGGACTCACATGTATATTCAAGAATTCGACAACATTCCCTGAATTCCAGTAATAGCGAAGTGAACTGTATCTGTTAGTTCACTGTCCACTTTTTGTTTCATTGTGTTATGCATTTGTTTCTGTAAAGTCATTTAATTCTTTGTTTAGGAAAAACGAAACTGTGCTCTCGGAAATGGTGCTGCCTGTCATGCATGCGTATCAATTTTTCTTGAAAAAAGGAGATGCACGTAGCCGAAAGAACCTATCAGAGAGAAGCCGGGCCGGAGTAAAACGCAAAGACCGCGTCCTCATTTACTGGCCATACAGAAGATCTAGCTCTACGATTGAAAAGATGAAGAGAAAACCCCTGTGCCTAAATTAGTATTAATATTCTTCGAGACAAGTAAACGAATAGAACGGCGTATGAACTAGCGGAATGTTGCTTACTGTATCCCGCGACATTTCATTTTTTGTGCCGCACAGAAAACAAGTCATAGTGTAACTTAATGAAAGGGGGAAGAAGCCTTTCGAAAACTGTCTGAAAGGGCAAATTGAGCCCGTTAAGAATTTTTCCCTAAAATTTCAATCAAAGAAGCAAAGCACAAAATGAATACGTATGCAAACCACAACTTTAAGAAAAGTATATAAAGCAGAAATGAAAGATCACCTGACCGTGTACAGCACAGGTCCGCTACGTCATCATTGACGGTGTATGCACGAATCCCCCATCGTTCTGCACAAGCGTGGCCTGCCGCGCGCACCGTCCAGAGCCTTTTCTTAAAATAAACCACAGTATCTCCCTCAAAAAAAAAAAAGAAGAAAAATTTAAACATACGGGAATACCTTCGTTACAAGTCACCTCTCGTTTACTGCTTGTGGTCCCACTGTTTCACTCTTCACCACGGAGGATTTAAATATCTCAAGTTTATTTTGGATCATTCTCTCCTGATACTTCAACTTGGAATTGGCTCAACAACAACAACAACACCAGAAAAATATAGAAAGAAAAGAACACACGAAGTATCTTACTATAGCAATATGTTGCTAGGCAATTTTTTTTATACACTTTCATCAACAGTATCGCCATGGATGCTTCTCGCAAGTGCCCAAGCGGTATCTTCGTCAATTTTGCTGCCGACGCCTTCAAGTGCACGGGTGATGTCCACCTCTTCAAAGTCCACAGGGTTATCCATGATAACTTTGCCAGTTGTAATTGGGGACTATGGCGATTTTGAACTTGGCTTTCAGGATGGTGATGGAGAAGATATCAGAGTACTGTATGATTACTTGCAACAGAATTTGTGGCTTGTAAACTCTGACGTGATCATGCCATGTCCGGCAGTCCAGCCGTTCTACAGCATGTACAACTACACGTACTTGCCCGACGTAGTCACCTACGATGGGGCGACATACAACCCCAACGAATGCTATAATGACGGTGCATATGTACCAAAGACGATAGTGACCAGACTGAATGGGTCATCTACGAGCACAGTCACACAGGCGGTAGCTGTTCCGACAACGTCACCCTACAATATCACATACCCCTACATTTTCTATGCGAGTGGTTACTTTACCAACGGAAACTTTTCTTTTTATACCTTAAGTGCCAATCCAACAATAGATGCCGCAGGGCTGTTGGATCTCAGTGGTATTAAGTACCTTTCAGTTAACGACACGAATGCGCCTGGGGGCATGCTTGGATTGGCAGGCCCCTCATTGGGTGGAGGGTTTTTGGAGACCTTGAAATCAAAAGGTCTCATTTATGGCAGTGGTTACTCGGCGTATTACTTTTACAATGCCTCGTATGATGATGTTGGCGGCTATCTCTTATTGGGCTCCGTTGATCAGAAATTGTACACTGGTAATCTCTACAGCTTTCCGCGGATCCCCCACGTGGGATGGGGAGATCCAAATTTGATGCTTCCGATAATACAGTTGGATTCTGTTAAGCTCTCAAACCTTCAGACATCACAGCCAGCAAAAATCTATACCGGTCCCGTACCCGTGATGTTTGACACTACGTTTGATTACTCTTACTTGCCCCGGGAATTTATGATCAGTCTTGCGCTCCAAACCAATGCTTACTACGCGTTCGACTACAGTTCATGGATTGTCAACTGCACGGCGGTAAATAACGCTAATGCGACATTACAGTTTAATTTTGGGCCCTTGAATGTGAATGTTCCTCTTAGCTCTATAATCGTTCCAGCAGGGTCGAACTGGACGTTTGCCGACGGTCTGCCTGCGTGCACATTCAACATGTTGCCCGCCGAAAACATAGGCTTTGCCGTGTTCGGCACTACGTTTTTACCTTACATCTACATGGCCATGGATAATGAGGGCGGCCGAATGGCGGTTGCCAATGCAAACACCCTTTTAAACTCTAGCTCGCTGTATACTGCCGGTTCCTCGCTGAACACCACTACCGTGGGCTACATACGATCGGGCTCGATTCCGTTTACGGTGAATGCCCAGGTCACTCCAGCTGTGACTTTCACTTTCGGAACAGTCAACTACTCGTCTAGGTTTTCTGACCCGGGACTTCTCACGAACATTATGATCAGTTCTGGACATGTCTTCATTTCGCAGAGGTGGTCTTCACTAAGGAGCACGGCCGCAGCTAGTGCAGCTTCTCCAAAGTCGACTATGGGAGGAGCTGGCTCCTTCAAGGCCTCGTTGACGAAGGGCAATGGCTCTGTATTCCCTTTGATTTTGCTACTAGGTGGTATAATGGGAGTCATGTTTATATAGAGACAAATATGTAACTTTCGTGGCTACGATTGCTTATATGTATATAAATAGGCTACAAATCATTAAAAGGGTTATAATTTCTAAATTTGTCGCTCAAATGGTGCTTTCGGAAGAGTGTATTATTTAGATACTAAGATTCTACAGATACACCCTCAAAGTTGCTTCAATTCGATGTCCTCTCTTGTTTCGGACGGTCCTTCAGAATCCAGGGGTAGCGTGGCGTACGTACCTTTTGAACACGACGTGTCTGGCTCCGTGTACCGAAAGTAGTTGTACCATAAAATATCGAGGAAAGTAACAATCAACCCAATGCAGTTGATCGGGCTCAATTTATCACCGAAGATAACCGATCCAAGCATGATGGTTAGGAGTTCTTTGAAAATACCCGCAATTGATAATGTCAAGACCTGGGCCACAGAGAGAAGCTGGAATTCACAAAGGGTCATGCAGAATGCTAAAATACCTGGTGTAACCATAAGAAGAATAGTCCCAAACACGCCCTTTGCCTCCCATACTGGCAGCGATATAAACGCGGACCAGCCCTCGAAGATAAAGCCGAAAAGGAGCAACACTAGCGTCATGCTGGGTGAGATATAGAATATGGTCAGCATCGGGTGCTTAGTGTATTCGTTCTTCTTTAGGAGAATTTGCGTAAACGACCATCGCAAGCCAGAAATAGCGGAAGCAGCTAATATGAGCACAATACCGATGGGCTGGGAGTCTGCCTCCGAACTATCCGAATTATCGGAGGACATTTTGGGGCTATCTGTCATCATCATCACTGATGCACACATGACCAAGACAATGACCACAAGACGCCAGTTAAACTTTTCAAGTCGGAATAAGAGGCCAAAAATGAGCACGAAGATCAAGCTTGACGTCTTGAGCATTGTGTAGAGCGACAAGGAGATGTATTCTAACGCAACATTGCTGAGTCCGATATCACCCGCAGATGCCATCGCACAGGGCAAGATCTGGATTGCATACGTCTTGAGTGGGATCGCCAAAGCACCCCCAAATGTCAAAGCAGACGCATTGACACCTGGTCGAAGATGTGGCCGGAAGTATAGTACAGCTGAGCTAAGGGAAAAAAGGCAGATTTGGTGAAATGCTGTGACAAAAAGTGGGAACCGGAAGTTGAGGCCCCCGCCAAACATCCACTTGTTATATACGGAGATGGACATGGAGAAAAAGTACCACCCAGCAATATATAAGATCGCTTGCTTGGAATTATTGGTCGATGGGTCTGTAGGAGTCATATCAGTGATTTTGTGGAATTATTGTGTGCGACAAGATGATCTCGAAGTTATGCAATAGATAAAGGTCGGAGTATTTTGATTTTTTGTTGAGAAAAACGACCAGTGTTTGAAGTAGTCAAGTTTTGCTTGCTTAATCTCAAGATTAAGCACACAATATATGCAATGAAAGTTGAAAATGAAGATAGCGTGTATCTTTTTGTGATTAAATAGAAGTAATGCCAGAGGTGATATTTCTCAATTCGCTATGTTCACGTGTTAAGCCCTAGAAAAGAACAGTCTGTTCGTGTAAGTGGGCAGTGTTTGGGTTGGGGTCAGGAAAATGAATTTCTAGATGAAATTCAGAGATATGCACGATAGATTTTTTCGGAATTAGGTTGGGGAAGAAAACGTGTCTTGTGAAATGTGGATTCCAACCTGTGACTTTGCCAGCAGCAGCCGCACCGTGAAAGTCGGAATCGCGTTGAGTGGGGCCCTCGTCAGTACGAGATGCGAGGCGAGCGTGAGGTTTGGCCCGATCCACGCCATAGAATTTCACATCTTTAAACGCACAAAAAAGGTGGGCGTCTTCCCAAGAAAAACATATAAAAAAAACAGCGATATAGAGCAATGATGACCTTTTTCGAAAAATGATCCATTTAAATGAATAACCCCACGTTTAAAGAACAGTAAAACTTACGGCATTTTCGAATTATTTTGGAATAAAAATCATGCAAGCGACGCGAACTGTTGCAATTGTCACAAGAAAATTACGGGGCACTTTACTTGTATCACATCGGATCGTTGTGGGGCCCTTGGTCGTGAAAGGGGGACTACTCGCTTTTTTATATGGCCGAGGCAAGATGAAACAAAAAAACACAAATTCATGAATTTTTTCATATTCAATATGAATTGATCGTAATTTGTTACTATAATTACCGTTATAAAGATTCATTAACTTTATTTTCATTTTCTGAAAGACTACTTTATCATGTTTTAGATTTTAAGTTTAACGCGGCTGGCAAAATATACGGCCGTGGTGCTGTACTTCTAGTGTTGCATACTTTTGTGGGAAGTTTTAAGAAAAGTAATCGGAGACTTCTTCAAAAAAAGCGCGTCGTATAAATGTACGGAAAGTGTGAGGTCGTTGTGAAAACCAATAGCAATTGAATGGTTACCATGGTAATAAATTTGGCGGAGAAATTGCAATGATTGATATTAATGCAGTCCCACATAATTATTAAAAATACTACAGTTAAACATAATGACGCTTTGCCTGAAGCACGTGATCCTCGGCTACCCTAAGGACTGTTCTCCAAGACTAAGATATATCTCAACCCTTCCATCGCTTACCTTAAGACATTGATTTCAAAGGAGAAATGTAATATAAAAATACCCTTGAAGAATATTGAATTATTCTGGGGAAAAGGGGGACATAATTACTTCAAAGTCAACATTTTCTCTATTGACATTGAACGATTCTTTAGAAACGGAAACAGTCCAGTGTATTCCTAAAGCCTTATCTCACTGTCGGGTATAACTTATTCACCTGAATGGAAACGGAAAGAAAAGAAAAAGTACCGTGTAGAACCATTGGAGAGGATACGCAAGCGTAAACACTGCAACAATAATAAATCTCAAATGTAGAAAAACACTATGAGGAAGCCCCCGTATTTAGTGTAACATATTATAGATTGAATCATCCAACCTTCGTGTAGATTTTTCGAGGTGTGACTTAGAGTAAAGCTGGACAGCTCAACGGTTAGGAGGCCCACTGGATTTACAATATATGCAACTCAGGGCCTTGGAAATGTCTGTACAGGTAATTCAAAGGGGTATGTAAATAATAGCTACACCAACTCTATTATGAATAAATTGTGATATGTGTCCGAATAATCATGTACTAAACAAAAAGTCTACAAGAGTTGCAACAAATTTAGCCAACAAAGATGTAAATACGGTGAACATCCGAGGAAAAATTTCACAATCTGTGACCCTGTCAAATCAGATGATCAGAAATACCGTTAACTAGGGAAATGACAGTTATTATAGTCTATCATGGTCGAGTAATCCTATGATATTATCTGGGGAGTAAAAAATAAAGATATAATTTGCAGTGGCACTTGCTTCAGTCAGCGATAGAGAAAAAAACAACTTTGTATCGAGTGAATATATTTGGAACTAGGCGTCTGGTGTTAATATTCGTCCATCAGATCAGAAATAAGAAATATTCCAAAAGGCAACATCCTCCTTTAAGCAAATACAATTACATCTTCGAACTAATGACCCCCACTCGAATTGTACGAGCACATTGGATTCGCAGCGTGTTCCTGAATGAAGTCCTCAAAGGGTTACGATACCAGAGGAGCTAATTGTTCACAGGAAGACCGGCCAGCATTTCTATGTTGGCTATTTTATTCATAGAGAACGTGCCTGTATTTAATTAAATTTTTTTAGAACAAAAGTCTGGTCGAACTTATTTAAAGAGGTGTTGGTGTCCGCAAAGTAAACGGAGTTGGTTGTTAGAATTAACTACGCAAAGCCTTCTCACATCAATTATACATGCTATTGGAAAAAAATCATGAATATGCTTTCACTTTAAAACAAAGCGGAAGGTGTGATCTCAAGAAAAAGAAAAAAAATAAATAAAACTTCTGCTCTGTCATAACACTCTATTAAGTTTCAAGAAAAACTCCTTCGTCATCAAATCGCCAGATTCCTTCCTCAGTCGCGGCCTTGGTCGCATACTGAAGTTTCAATGAACAAAAATAACATCGGCAAATATAGAACAGAAAAATACCACCTACCGTCGCGCGTTCGGCCAGAATGCAGGGTCACCCATATTTAACATAACGTGAAATCAGGCACCGTGCCCTGGGCTTGTTTCTTTTTCTTACCCAAAACATAACTAAAGGCGCCAAAAAGCCCCAAAGTTTCCCAAATTTTCAACAACAAAAAAATGCAACTGGAAAAAGATCCACTGTCGTTATACCTGCTCCAACGGGCTTATATTATTCAGCAGATCAAAGACGTATGCAAGAAAGGCGGGCTTTATGCTCTCGTACTCGACAGAAAAACCGAAGCAGCCCTTTTACGTGTGGTGACGAAAACAGAGTTGCTCCGGATCGTGACCACGGTCGAGCTTATCGATGACCAGCGCCGTATCCAGAAATACATGCTGGCAGTGTACTTGGTGGAGCCACTGGTGTTCAACTTTAATTGCATTTTGGCCGACGTGCACACAGCACGGTACAATCTGGGTGTGGGCCTTTTCGTGCCTTTTCTGCAATGGGACGAACAGGCACGTCGTATGTTTCAATCCAACCGGTTTCTTCAGGATCCAGCCGTGGACCAGTACTTCAACGGTGGTGCAAGCGTGCGCTTTGTTCACCTGTCAATGGTTCCGGTAGAGGGCCGAGTTTTTCTCTGCGACACCACCACGCCCAACGCCATGCCAATCTACTATAACGAGTCATGTGCAGAATTAGTGTTGCCACAAGTCCGTAAAACGGCCAAGGCCATTGTAAATGCTATCGTGGTTGCTGGCGAGTACCCGCTCATTCGGTTCTATGTACTGCCGCAAGCCAACCACCCCGCAGCACGCTTGCCCGAGCTCATTGCCGACGAAGTACAGCGTCAGCTCGACGATTATGCTCGTTCTAATGAAGATTACCCGCCGCAGTATACCCCTGATAAGCCAAGGGCCATCTTACTCGTGAGTGACCGTACCATGGACCTTTTTGCCCCTCTTCTTCACGAGTTCACCTATCAGGCCATGGCCATGGATATAATCGAGGGCCTTGAGCGTTCCGGAGTCTACACATACGAATCGGAGAATGAGAAGGGTGAAAAACAGCAGTTACATACATCGTTAGACTCAGAGGATGACGAGACATGGCGCGCATTGCGCCACAAGCACATTATTGAGGCTTCCGAGCTGATCGTAGCGAAAATCGGTGACTTGATCAAGAACAATCCCATGATGGTTGATCGTTCGCGCGCCAAGACGTCTTCGGACTTAATGTATGTGGTCGCTCATCTCCAGGGCTTTGACGGAGAGCGTCGTGAGGTGACGCTCCACAAGACCTTGATCGACGAATGTCTCGATATAAATGCGCGACTCAAACTAGCTGAATTTGCCGCCGACTTTGAGCAGACATGTACTGCCGAGGGCACGCTGTTTGAAGGTGAGTTCAACAAACACCTACACGAAGATCTCATCATGCTTCTCGCGCGTGACGATTTACTTGTCAATGACAAGGTGCGACTTGTGTTGATGTACAGCATATACCGTGGTGGTTTGGCAAAGTCAGATTCTGTCAAGTTGGCCAAATTTATCGGTGGTCGTGACCCTGAAATCGTGTCGTTGGTTCTGCAATGCTTCAACAATCTCCGTAAGTTGAATTTTCCAATAGTAAAAGACTCGGTCAAGCTGAAAAAAATCACCCGCCAAATGTTTCACACCATCAACAACGAAGGCACATTTAATACCTCCCGATTTTCACCGGGTCTCAAGCGTGTTCTTTCGAACGCAGCCAAATACGAGTTGGATGAAGAATGGTTTCCTTACTTCCGCGACAAGCCGTTGGTAGAAGATATGCCGAATAGGGGACTTTCGTCACAGTCTCTTGGAGAATCATCGGGATCTCTACGTAATCCACGCATTAAAGCGTCGTGGGCACCACCAAGCTCCAGATCGTCAAATTTGAGCTCAAAGAAAAATAACCAGAGAATCTTTTGTTTTGTTGCCGGTGGAGTCACTCACTCCGAGATCAGACTGGTATACGAGCTCTCAAACTCACTCAATAAGGACTTCTTCTTGGGCTCTGAGTCCATTTTGAAGCCTCGCGATTTTCTTACTGGCCTCCAAGATATGGATGATTCCAAGAACCCTCTCAATTTGAAACTCCCTCTCTACACTGACTTAAACTTGTCCACTGGTCAGGCACCTGACCATCTTTTTCAAGTGCCCAAACCAGCCCCATCTACATCTTTGGCATCAACACCCCCAAATGTGCCGCAAAAAAGTGCACAGCAGAATGCTTATAATCGATTTACCCCTCCATTACCACAAAGTAAGACTCAGAGTAATGCACCACCTCATCACCAAAAAAAGGTAAACCAATATGCTACCGACTTGACAGAAGGTCCCGTTAAGGAGAAAAAACTGTCAAGACTCAAGAAATTCTTCAAGTAAATCAAGCATGTGTTGCCTTGTTGCAATTGGTCAGGTATTGCGAAAGTGGTTATTTTCCAGACACAGACGTCTAACGGTGAGGCCCTGGATAGAACCCGACGTATCTACATTGTAGTACAGTTCAATGAAACGTATCACTTTATGAGTGTATTAAAAATACGAACTAAAAATAAAGACAAGAAATACTTGAGAGGCTATGGTGGTGAATGTGAAAAAGACACGGAAACTGTCCTAAATAGGAAGTCCTTTCCCGCTTTGGCTGGTAGCGTCTTAATGAGGCCATCCTGCATTCAACCAATGCCCCAAATGAATGAATTTGGCTATAACGTTGATTATAAATGTAAATGCGCCGCATGCAGTTTCGCACAACTACTCGATACAGAGGGTCTTTAAAGGTCGCAACGCCCGTATATCTTTTTCCTCACTACAATTTTGCATTAGCTATTAACATAAGGGACGGAATTTAATTATTCTGATTTTTTTGTCGTCATGGAACAATTGGACTGGCTGCAACGTTCGGCCTATCACAATTGGGATATCTTGTCAAAAGTTCCATTCCTCGCCTCTTCGGAGTTATCCATCACAAATAGCCCCGATGCTTATACTAGTAACGGGACGCTCCCCATACCGCTAGGCTCGGGTTGGCTCTCTTGTCAATGTAGCGATGGTTGGGGTCCACTCTCGCCTATCTACAATGATTTGGCCCCTTGTTTTCTCCAAGGAGAGCTTTTTGCTGCTGCCGGTGTGCTCATGATAACCACTGGAATTTACCAGGTGAGAAAGTTGGCCAACCGCAAAATCTCTTCGGGAAACAAAGTCAGCTGGGCTTTTTATGCCAAGTTGCTTCTCTCTGCTTTACACATTGCTTTTTCGTTGGTGGTTTTGTTTTCTTACGGATCCGCAGATTTGATCAAGACAGGTCTTCTTTTAAACGTTGGTGCTGCAATTGTGGCTTTTGCTATCCACTACTTGGAACAATTCAAGTCCACTATCTCGAATGGTGTTCTTCTTTTCTATTGGCTATTCCAGGCTTTATTCGGTGTCTCCAAGTTTTTGGCGTTGAATTTGAGATCTGACCTCAACTCCACCTATGCTACAATCTCCACCTTGGCCACCGTCAACGCGATTCTTGTGCTTTTGTTAGAAAGTTGGTTTTCACCCCAACCGATCAATACTTTGAATAAGGATATTGGGTTCTCGCCATTCGACAGAGCTGACGTTTTTTCGCGTATTTCTTTCAACTGGATGGCCCCATTGATGAAGAAAGGGTTCTACCAATATTTAAGCGAAATCGATCTCCCTTTCTTGCCAAAAGACCTCAAGTCTGAAAACACCAGTTCTGCCTTTTATCACTACTGGAATAATCAAACATCGCCTTCATTGGTAATTGCACTTTCGAAAGCATTCGGAGCACCCTTTCTTCTCGGAGGTGTGTTCAAGGCCTTGCAAGATCTGTTGGCTTTTGTGCAACCACAATTACTTAGGTTATTGATTCGTTTTGTCAATGACTACTCGCAGTCCGTTAAAGATGGCGAGCCATTGCCACTCACAAGAGGTTTGATGATCGCTGGTGCGATGTTCATTGTCTCGGTGACTCAAACTGCGTGCTTACACCAGTACTTCCAGAGAGCATTTGATTTTGGTATGAGTATTAAATCTTCATTGACCTCTGTTGTTTACGACAAGTCTCTTGTGTTGTCTAATGAAACCAAGCAAGCTTCAAACACTGGAGATATTGTCAACTTGATGTCCGTGGATGTGCAAAGATTGCAAGATTTGGTCCAAAACTTGCAAATTATTTGGTCTGGTCCCTTCCAAATCATCTTATGCTTATATTCGTTACATGGGTTGTTGGGAAACTCTATGTGGGCAGGTGTTTTCATAATGGTGATTATGATTCCTTTAAATGCTGTCATTGCTAAGTACCAAAAGAAGTTGCAAAAGACGCAAATGAAGTTCAAGGATGAAAGGTCTCGCTTGATCAGTGAAATCTTGAATAACATTAAATCCCTTAAGCTTTATGGTTGGGAGGCACCTTATTTACAAAGATTGAACCATGTGAGAAATGATAAGGAGTTGACTAATCTCAAGAGAATGGGTGTATTCAGTTCCGTATCGATGTTTTCTTGGAACTTGGCTCCGTTCTTGGTATCATGCTCCACATTCGGCTTATTTGTGCTCTTAAATAAGAATGCTACCTTGTCCACGGATATTGTGTTCCCAGCGTTGTCTTTGTTCAACTTGTTGTCTTTCCCTTTGGCTGTTGTGCCCATGGTTATTACCAACATTGTTGAGGCACAAGTTGCTGTATCAAGATTGACCAAGTTTTTGACCGGTGCTGAATTGCAAAAGAATGCCGTAACCAAGCTCCCAAGAGCTGAAAAGGTCGGTGATGTTGCTGTATCGGTGAAGAATGGTACTTACTTGTGGTCCAAACAAAAAGGCGAAGAGTCTTATAAGGTTGCTCTTTCTAACATCAATTTAGAAGTCAAGAAAGGTGAGTTGGACTGTATCGTTGGTAAGGTTGGGTCAGGAAAGTCATCGATTCTTCAATGTCTTTTGGGTGATTTATACAAATTAGACGGTGAAGCAAAGGTTCATGGAAGTATTGCTTACGCCTCGCAAGTACCATGGATCATCAACGGAACGGTCAGAGAAAATATTTTATTTGGCCACAAGTACGACCCTGAATTTTACCAAAAGGTTCTTGATGCATGTGCATTGAGCGTTGACTTGAAGATTCTCCCTAAGAAAGATAAAACTGAGGTTGGAGAAAAGGGTATCTCTTTGTCTGGAGGACAAAAGGCTCGTCTTTCTTTAGCCAGGGCTGTTTACGCCAGGGCTGATGTTTATTTGCTCGATGATCCCTTGAGTGCTGTTGATGAACATGTCGGTAGACATCTCATCAACAATGTGTTGGGTCCTCATGGTTTGTTGAAGACGAAGTGTAAAATTTTAGCCACTAACGCAATTCATGTTTTGAGCATTGCCGATAACATGCATATGGTGAAGGACGGTAAGTTGGTCGAACAGGGAACTTACGCGGATATCATGTCTCAAGAAAAGAGTCAATTGCGTCAGTTAGTGATTGAGTTTGGTAAAACTACTTCAGAGTCAAGCAAGGCCAACTCTTCAGCCAACTCCACTAAGGGCGAAAAGGTTAACACTGAAGTTGATGTGGAAGAGGATATTGGCGGGTTTTCATCGTTGGAGGATGTTTCCGAAACTTCAAGTCTCAGAAGAGCCTCCACTGCCCCTCTTCTTTCTGACGAAGAGCGCGTATTGCTTCAGAGTGCCGAAGAGGAGGAAGACGAGGATACTAAGGCCCGGAAGGAGCATTCCGAACAGGGTAAGGTGAAGTGGGACGTGTACAAGGAATATGCAAAGGCATGTAACCCGTTCAACGTCACCGTTTTCTTGAGCACAACAGTCTTGTCCATGGCATTCAATGTCCTTTCCAATGTTTGGTTGAAGCATTGGTCCGAAGTGAATACCGACAACGGTCATAATCCTAGTGCACTCAAGTACTTGGGTATTTACTTTCTTTTGGGTATTGGTTTCTCAGTTTCTACTTTGACCCAAACTTGTATCATGTGGATATTCTGCACGATCGAGGGCTCTAAGAAGTTGCATAATGGAATGGCCAGAAGTGTTCTAAGATCACCTATGTCATTCTTCGAGACAACACCAATCGGTCGTATTTTGAACAGATTCTCGAACGATGTCTATAAAGTTGACGAGGTCCTTGGAAGAGTTTTTGGAATGTTTTTCAGTAACACTGTCAAGGTCTTGTTCACCATTCTTGTGATCTGTTTCTCCACCTGGCAATTCATCTTTATCGCTATACCCTTGGGAGTTTTGTATGTCTACTACCAGCAATACTACTTGAAGACCTCGAGAGAATTGCGTCGTGTTGACTCCACTACAAGATCCCCAATCTATGCTAATTTCCAAGAAAGTTTGAACGGTGTCTCGATTATTCGTGCATATGGCCAAGAAGATAGATTCAAGTACTTGAACAGGAGCAGGATCGACAAAAACATGCGTGCATATCATCCAAGTATTAATGCTAACAGATGGTTAGCTGTCAGATTAGAACTTTTGGGTTCCATCATCATTTTGGCTGCCTCCGGTTTGGCAATTTTGAGTTTGAAGAGTGGTACTATCAGTGCTGGTTTGATTGGTTTATCTGTATCATACTCTTTGCAGATCACGCAATCATTGAACTGGATTGTTAGAATGACAGTTGAAGTAGAAACTAACATCGTGTCTGTCGAAAGAATCTTGGAATACTCCAGGCTTACTCCTGAAGCACCAGAGGTGATTGAGGACCATAGACCCCGTGAAGCTTGGCCTGAAAAGGGTGAGCTTGTTTTCAAAAACTATTCTACTAGATACAGACCCGAGTTGGACCTCGTCTTGAAGGGCATCTCAATGAATATCAAACCTCACGAGAAGATCGGAATTGTTGGAAGAACAGGTGCTGGTAAGTCATCTTTGACGTTAGCCTTGTTCAGAATCATCGAGGCTTCGAGTGGACATATCGAGATTGACGATACTAACACCAGCGAGATCGGACTTGCCGATTTGAGACACAAGCTTTCCATCATTCCACAAGATGCTCAAGTGTTTGAAGGATCGATCAGAAGTAATTTGGATCCTACTGGATGTTACACCGAAGAGCAACTTTGGAGAGCGTTGGAGTTGTCGCATTTGAAGGACCACGTTTTGAGGATGTACGAAGAACGTGATAAGGACAGCGCCATTGAATCTGCTTTGGATGTCACAATGAGCGAAGGTGGATCTAATCTTTCGGTTGGACAAAGACAATTAATGTGTCTCGCAAGAGCCTTGTTGATTCCATCGGCCATTTTGGTTTTGGATGAAGCCACCGCTGCTGTTGACGTCGAGACGGATCGTGTTTTGCAACAGACAATCAGATCGGAGTTCAAGGATAGAACTATCTTGACAATTGCACACAGGTTGAATACCATCATGGATTCTGACAGGATTGTTGTCTTGGAGCAAGGAGAAATCGCTGAGTTTGACTCTCCTGAGAACCTTTTGAAGCGCAAAGAATCTTTGTTTTACTCTTTGAGTAAAGAAGGTGGCTTTGTTGAAGATGAGAAGGATGAAGAGTCGTGATTTCAATCATTATAAATCCTCATTTCGTAAATGATAAGAGTTATGAACGAAACATAAAATTTTCTTTTTACCATTATATAAACATAGAATAAAAATATTATTTATTATTGAGCGAACTAAATATAGTATTTTCTTACCAAATGATCGGCAAAGAACGTTGGAATGCATTTTCGTACACAAAGCCCACACGTTAATGTTCACTTCTCTTCCTCAAAGAGTGTATATGATACAATGGGTACACCTCTTCACGGCTGGAAATCTCACATGTGTTTCCTGATGACACGGCTTTTGGAATATCCGAAGTCTTGTTTTTCCAAAAGGCATTCATCGCTGAGTTGATATAGTTCAAGCAAATCCTCCTCGGAGTCAGCATCAACGACAACAAACACCTTGTCATTAACAAGAGCAATATCGACAATAGGACTTTCCGTAACAAGTTTTTGCTTAAAGGAGACGGAGTTGTCACTATTGACTGTAAATGTTAATATACACTTTGTGTTCTCACACAAAACAAACACCAAATTGTGGCCATTTTTGGAAGATGTGAGTACTTTTGCGATGGAGATCTCCTTAGGAGAGTCTTCTTGCAAGAACCTTTCTGGTGGAAAATGAGCATCGGTCAAATGGGGCTCGATCAATTCACGTAGCTCAACTCTAGCAAGTTGTTTGCTGTTCCACCAATCCCACAATAACAAATAATCATCGCCTCCTCCACTAATAAGCATATTCTGGTTAAAGGATGGTAAATGCATGCACGAGACAAATTCGTGATGACCAAACAACCAATGTTTAACGACATATGATAATGGGTAGTGGGTCACCTTGATATGCTCGTCTCTGTCACCAGTAAGCACAAATTGTTTGCCGTCATGTTCTGCCACCAACACATCACTCAACATGGACACATGTCCCAAAATAGGAACGAGCTCTTTCTCTGGGATAGGTTGCTCGCCGTCAATACCGATTTCGTACACATCGCCAAACTTATCGGCCAAAATTATGTTTTTGTCATCCATAGTTGTCAGCACGGCGCATGGTCTCTTGGGGAAAATTTGGCGCTTCACCAACTGGATACAGTTATCTTTGGTGTAATCGATCTTGAAAACTACAGCGGCTTTATCGCTATCGGTGGTGCCGATTATGTGCTGCTCATCTCTTGACAACGTCAAAGAGCGGAGATAGTTGTAGATGGTGGGTGCACCGGGTCCAGGAACAGGGACCTTAGGTTCCTTCTTGTTCGTTTTCGCTTTCTTGCTCACGGGTTCTTCGCCGGCTTCAGCGTTTTTCTTAGCTTCTTCCTCGCGTTTGGCTTTGAACTTTTTCTCCTGGACACTTTGCAAATCCACGTCATCGGCCCAGTTCCCAATTAAAGCTCCATCGGAAGTGCGGTAAACCAATAGATGGTTTTTGACCGATGCAAAAAGATGTTCTCCACTTTTATCGGCCACAACTATTTGAAAAGGATGTTTCATGGTTAGAAGAAGTGTTTTTTAAGGCCAATCGTAATTGAAATGAATGCCTGTGTATTCGGATGGAATCTGATTCTCTTGGCCCAGTACAAGGTTTGGCCTCACACTGGCTTTTTTTCCATCATAATCTCATCGTTCTGCACATAAACTCTTATGCCAGAGCCATTTGAATTTTTAATGGCTTGTTCGATTTACGATTTCTTGAACCCCCAGGACCATGCACTTCTAGTAGAATCTTTAGGCATTGATTCCGAAGACTGAAGATCAGGGCTTGTTTCCTTCTGCTCATCACTCGCGATATACTTGCGTGGTTGTTGCACATGGGAAAAGTACTGGTTAGCCTTGTCAGTTAAGGTCGTAGCAGGTTGAGGCGGGGCTTTTTTGAAGGAAGATAAGAATCCCGAGAGATTGTAGGCAGCACCAGGATCATTCATCTCGGTGGCTAAATGTTTAGGCAGATGAAAGTTGAAGATGAATTCATCACACGTAGCATTCCAGATGTGGTAGTTTTTTGTTTGTTGCCATTGAGTAATGAACTCTTGCTTGAACGCTGCAACACTACCCAATTGCTTATCTGTTTGAATGTCAAAACCCGGAGGTGGTAGCTTGAACCGTTCCACGTACTGATGTAAACGCGTAGTGGCCAACAAGCTGCGGATGTAGTCTTCGAACTGATACCGAATGTAGTCATCGCTTCCAACATATGCCTCCCTTGAAGTGTGCGAGGCTAGAAGCACGGAGATAAATTTCTTATCGAGAGGAGTGAGTCTCAATTCTTCGCCCTTACCGCTGGGAAATGTGACAGACCAAGCATCTAGATCTACAAGAAGATCAACTTTGAAATGAGCCAGCTGGTTGACAATGAGGAGATTCGAGCACCCAACCATGAACGAACGGGAATTAAGCTCTTCCATTTGGGGGAGCGGTAAGTATGGGTTCCAGAAACTACCCTTTGTATTGAACACTTGAAGTGGCAAGCCAAAGAAGCGAAGCATGGACATGCGGTCATTGGTCTTTAATGTGGTCGGCTTTTCCAACGGCGAGTGTTTTTCGGTGTAATCACATAGCGGGCATCCAGATAGTTCGAGGCTATTGATAAGGTTGGGGATGAGAGCGATCATGTTGTTCTGGAACTGGGTGAGAAGCTCCAAGTTGTTATTTGAGTATACCAAGACTTTCTTTTCAAGAAGCAAAGCCTTTAAGATGACAAGAATCTCATTCTTGAATTGTGAAAGAAGCTGCCGGAGGTTCAAATTGACAAAATATTCTTCTTGTTCCTCGTAATTTTCTGGTTCGAGCTGCGATTCTGGGTCCTTGGGTTGGGCCAGTTGTGCGGCTGTTATTTCCTCGGCATCTCGTACCCGAAACAGCTCATTGAGGTTATCGAAAAGGCTTTCTAAAAGCTCAAAGTTGCCAAAACTGTCTTGCTGGAAAAAGCTTTGGGTAATGATGGACAACTTCTCCTTGATCTTAGTGAACACGGGCTGTTTACGTGAGATAACTACCACGGCCTTTTGCACAATGGAACGGGTAATATCTTTATTGCGCTCGAGTTCTGTCTCCGACAAATCTGTTGTTTTTACCTGCCGTACACACGAACACCCAAAGAGCGTCTCGAGCCGATTGGGGTTACCTTTGAAAGCCTCGATATCGGCCAGATCATCGAGCGACAGCCGCGTGGCAAAGTCATACACCAAATTGAAATTGGAAAAAGTCTCTTCAAACAAATGTGAGCCGTCTGGAAGTGCTTGGAATGCAAGGTTCTTGAAGAGATTTATGTCTGCTTCCGGTTCAAGCAGCGTGTGGTAGTTCAGACGCCACCACTGAACCTCAGGGCCCCGGACGTGGTGGAAGTCTACGAGACAGACGGCAAAGATCATATCTTCAGCCAGGGCCGGCTCGGGGACATTGACACGCTTTTGTGAAGGTTCAATAGGGAGGTTTTTGATCTGGATCGACAGGTATTTGCTCTGCGCTGTAGAAGGCGTATCCCATGTCGAGAGGGGAGACAGAACCGCCGTGGTTTCATCCGTGAACACCTCCTTATGTTCGGTATCATCGTTGTAGTCTCTTTTATCTTTATACTCTTCATGTTGCTTCTGGAGTTCATAAAAGATGTCCTTCAGGTGTCTCTGGTCAACCAGTTGCTTAACTTCCTTAAGCTCCTTAGGGTCGGTTTTCTCAAGGCTCCATCTTCGAGACGGGGCTGCAGACAGACCAAGTCTCATGGGGCGACACACAAACTCTTCTGTCCCAGCCAGCTTTTGAGCACCTACGCCAGGCTTATCTGTACGTTCTGTTTTATCAGGTCTGTCAGGTTTTTCGGGATTTTCAGGGAATTCGTGTTTTTCTGCTTTCTCCGTCCGTTTTTTGAATCCTCCCTAGAGAGGTCTCAAAGCAAACCCCTGGCTCGGCTATAAAAGAAGGTTGTCCAGCCATTTCTAAACAAAAGAATTGTTTTTTTTGATCCAGAATTCAAATGGAGGAGAAAATCACTAGTTATAATATCCTTGCTATTGCCCAGTTTTTTGGGAAATGTTTTTTTTTATAAAAGAGGTGAATTCAAAATGGTGATCTGAAGCTGCGATGTCGTCACCTTGGACTATGAGGTCTTGGTGGAGCCAGAGTGGTGGGGTGCAATGCTGTAGATTCGCGCTTTGGGTGCAAATGTTCGCGGTCCAATTATGGTGAGTGTGAGGCGGGGGCAGGACAAAGAACAAACAAAAGAGCGACACTTCATTATGTGCATCTCTTTGTTATGTTTGAAAGGTGGTGATTTTAGTGGTGGCTACATATATAAGTAATTATGATTTAGGTGGAAAATTAAATTTAAGGGGGGTGAATGACTTTGGTAGGGAGGTAGCTGCTCTCTATGATGAAAAAAACATGTGATAAGAACCAGAGCTTATGATCCGGAAATTTTGGTTTTTTTTTGAAAGGTTTCTTCATTAGTAAATTTAACCCGACATTTCTTGTATGTTTTCTGTATTTTGCTGCATGTTTAGCTACTTTTCTATGGCATGGTGGAGGGGCAGGCGGGGCAGGAAAAAATATTATACAAATTATGTAATATTTAGTAATAAAATTAATATTAATATTGCATATTAATAATATGAATAATATATTATTATATTTGGTTTTTACGCATCAAAAAGTTGATTTTGTCGGATTTTCAAGTAACATGACGTCAACAGCTACTATTTTAAGCGATAATTTTAAGATATTGATATTAAGTGGAAAAGCCCCGAAGAGAAGTGTGACTAATGCAGTAACATGACTGAGTTAAATGCCGTCCGAGGAAGTGGAATGAAACTTTGGCCCTTATTCCTTTAGTCTGGTTCGCTTTTTTGATTTGAATGAAAATACAATAGTGTGCTACCCATATAGATCACCATGAAGTTTTTTTTTTTATATTGAACCCTCAACATTAAGATAAACGGAGATTTTTTTGAACCCTTTTTTTTCCCCCTGGCCCTGGGTTATTTGAAACATCGCATGGTTTTTAATATATTATTTATTATGATATTTTCAATATAATTTTACTAATAATATGAAAAAAATATTTTTATTCCTGGGTTTACTAAAAAATTTAGTAAAAATGCCTTACTAACAACACTGGCCTAAGGTCTGTTCTGGAATTGTCCAGAAAGTCGCAAGTGGACGCCTCAACATTTGGTATTCTTCTTGGGTGGTTTTTTTTCTATATTGTTAATTTCTTTTAGATTGAGTTCAAGTTTCAATAATGCTAACCGATATCTCCAATCAAATTTCTCTGGCTCTTAGATTTTCGGACAGTGTTCTTATAGTGTACTTGTCAGAAAAGACGGTACGCGTAATAAGTGGGCTAAATTAGCACAGTATGGTCAGCCTACAGCCAGAATTGGGGACGAATTTATTTGAAACTATATAAGGTATTATCTATCAAAAGGATAAATTTTGAATACACTTTGTATTCGGGACTATGCCGATGTTCTATATTGGTGGCCCTTAACATATGTCCACGGCAAACACCCATCATGTTTACATATTTTTTTTTTTCTTTCTTTTTCTTGTTTTATTACTTTGTTTTAATTGCCAGTTTGTGATCCTACTTCTGAGAACTTGTCCATCTTGTGAAATATCCAATGTAGCACAGTTTTTTTTTAATGCCAGCACTACCATTCTCCTGCGTTTGTTTAATTGCAACGAGACATGGGTGTGTTACAGGGCCATTACATCTCAGATATGGCAAGAAAGTAGAACCCAATGGCACACCCTGTCATCACAACAACGAAAATGCACAACCACAAGAATATCCAACGTTTTTCTCCGGAATTCTTTAGCTCCTTGGTGTTGGATGCGACAGGGAGTATACTCTCATTTGACCCCTCAGAGGTTTTATAAAAGTAACCCATAATTTCAACAACAGAGTTTCAAAAGTAATTTCTAGTCCCAAACAATCCCTTAATTTAAATAAAAAAGAAAGATATTAGGTATTTATATGGGGTTTTGACGCTGGTTGTAAATGTTTTATTCAATGACTTTCGAGGAAATGCCCCGGCAGAGCAACATAATTCCCGCGTGCGCACTTCTTAATTTTAGAAATATATGCTTCCTTCGAAATTACGGGATGATATCGCGTAGAATTTAAGTATTGTGAACAAAGTAGTCTTTCGTTAAAAGAAAAATGGCTTGTGCTGGCCTAAGAAAACTTGATCTTATCTACCAACAAATTACATACTGCTCGGTATTTCTCAAGGGGCAGATAATGACATATAGCCACCAAGATAAAGACACGTATTTTTAAGGATGGTGTAAAAACGTGGTCAGTCGTGATAAGTCAATTTGAACTGCTGATTTCTTCAAGGGTCTTTTCTTGGAGGATACTTGAAACTAGGCTTAAACTAGGCTTAAAAATGAGCATATACTCATGTAACCCAGCATAATGCATTATGAAAAAGCTCATCAGCATGCATAAGTCGAAGAGAACAATCTAAGTAACTCACCAAGGAGGTCTAAAAATGGAGCTACATATTCGATATTTATTTTATTTAAACTAGCTACTTGTGTGAAGTAAAAAAAAACAAAATACCAAACCACATTATTAATTGAGTTTTTTCTATTCTTACGACCTCATGATTTTGTTTACAGCCAGAAAAATCATAAAAGATAATGGCTTGATATTCAGTGTTGATAGATCTATTTAGTCCCTAGTAGCAAACATGGAATTTTTAAGATTACTAGATTTATCATTCTCAGCTTGTATAGCCAATATGGTAGTGAACACAAGTGCATCGGGTTCATATAATCTTTCATCATTCTAATAAAATTATTATCAAAAAAAAAGAACCCCCATCACGTTAAATATTTATTTTGAACGCTTGTCACTGAAAAGGGATTTTCTTGTGACACGAAAATAAGCTTTGCCCTAAGTAATAGCAAATCGGCGTTCACTTTTCACTTTGTGATTAGGTGAATTCATTGATTGAAGTCGAGGTGGTGTTCCTAATTTGGCCGTGCTGAGTAAACAGCTGTCTGATCTGTGTGGACGATAATTCATTTATTGTGGACAATTCTGAAAACCCCAGCAAGCTTTTGTACCTCTGGATATTATCAGCAAGCTTCGTGAAAAGTTATAAAATAGAATTACTACAACCAGGCTTTCGGATATTTTGGAAAATACTCTATTTGGCACAACCAATTTCTGACGTGGGTTTCTCAGTTGCTTGTGCCCTAAAATACTCGGACCAAAAAATGCAAGTGTATTTTACCAGATAAGATAAAGCACACTAAAGAATTTTCTGGAAATTTCGAAAAACACAACGTCTAATAACGACCCAATCCAAACCAGTGTAGTAAGGTAAAGTAAATTGTATTCCTAGTGATGTCTTTACCGGCCTTAACATTAGAGTTTAGAACCCCTGGATAAGAATTGTATATCAAACCCTCAGACGTCCAGCACGCACCAATTGGCAAAGTTTTGGTTTTGGTTTTTTTTTTTTTATTTATTTTTTATTTCCTTGCTTTTTCATAAATTCTTTGCTAATCCTTTCTTAATAAACCCGAACCCGAACTTCGGTTAATGGCGGATACCGTGCCGCAATTTTTCCTTGCTTCGCAACCAGTGGCCACACAATTAATAACGAAATGAAGAAAATCTGCCATGCTTTAAGGATGGCACCGTTTTCCTCTCATTGCTATTTATTTAAAACGTGTGTTTTCTTACAACGCGCTGCCATTTCCGGTCATTGGCACTCTCCTATCAGTATTGTTTATTTCTTTGAATTTTTTATTGAAAACACTGCTTGTTTATTAGCTGTGGTTTACATTTGCGTTGCTAATTAATGCCGAAACACCACTACTTGCCAGCTTCGCAATGGTCCTCTAAATAGCCCTCGCAATAAACTTCGTGACGACTGCCCGCCTAGGCGTGATTTATCCAACTTGCTACCGTATTGGGGAAGAAATCTTCCGAAACTTACTCATGGACTCTCATTTCTGAGTCACAGTTATGAATACCCCCGTAAGAGCTAGGCCACTGAAAAAAACAATTAAAAAAATTAAATTAAATTAAAACAAATAAAGTAACATCGCAAAGTTGCTTTCTCGTGACCGGTTGTCGGCTTTATAAACATGCGCAACCGTGAACGGGCCGAGCATGGCAGTTGCTGGGCGGGCGGTGTGGCCGCTCCATCTCCGAAACACTCCGGCCACACCAACTGGACATCACGTGGGGTGGCCTCAGGCTGGAATCGCTTGCTTTGGTGGCAATCCCATAAAAGTAACCTTAACCTCCATTTTTCTTTTTTCTCTTTTTTTTCGACTATTCACTTTATTCTCTGTTTTTCCCATTGTGAGGAATATCACCAATAAATCGAAAACATTTAAACACCAAACTCTAATACACAATGGCTATTTCTTCTGGTTCTAGTTTCCCATCTGGCGTTGAGTTCGCCTACATCCCAATTGACTTGTCTACTATCAAGCAAGAGAATGCTTTGGGCTGTGCCAAACCTTTTCCTTTGAAATTGGACACATTGTTTGAGCAGAACGCCGGTTCTAACGTGTTGTTTGTTTCTGTTCCAGGAGCATTCACGCCAACTTGCACTGAGAACCACATTCCTCCATTTTTGGATGACTTGTCCGCTTTAAAGACGGAGAAGAACATTTCCGCCATTGTTATTTTGAGTGCAAATGACCCATTTGTGCTCAATGCCTGGGGCAAGTTGTTGTTGAAGGATGCCAAGTTCAACCCTGAGTCCACCGATTTGCCAAAGGTGATTTTCGCCTCCGACCCTAACGCCAAGTTCTCTCAAGACAACGGTATCTCCTTGGACTTGACCGAGAAAGGATTGGGTATCAGAACCGGCAGGTACGCGTTCGTGGTCAATGCCGACTCTAAAACCGTCAGTTACTATGGCGTTGAAGCTGGTGCTGGTGTTGAGGCCAGTGGCTTGGACGCCGTCAAGGCCGCCAAATTGTGAGCGATCAAATAGGATGTTTTTAGTCGTTAAAGTATACAATTTATCTCTTATTTTTTTTTTTAATTGTGGTTTGAGGTGATTAACGGGTAATTATAATACTAATGTTTTATTTTTATGTTTTCTATTGAAGTCTTGGTTGGTAGCAACCACGTTGCAACAGTCTTCACCGAAAAATAGTCTAGAATTCAATCTAGGTCTAATATATTTCCGTTTTTCAGAACGAAGCCATTTACAACTCACCAGAAGCGTCAATGGTGATTCTGGCTCTGGTGGCACCGCTTTGGGAACCAAGAGACTCGACCTTCTTGACAACATCGTAACCCTCAGTGACCTCACCGAAGACAACGTGCTTACCGTCCAACCAGGAGCAAGGAACGGTGGTGATGAAGAATTGAGAGCCGTTGGTGTTTGGACCAGCGTTGGCCATGGACAACAAACCTGGCTTGGTGTGTCTGACAGAGAAGTTCTCGTCAGCGAACTTCTCACCATAGATAGACTTACCACCGGTACCGTTACCTCTGGTGAAGTCACCACCTTGCAACATGAATTGAGGGATGACTCTGTGGAAAGCAGAGTTGGCGTAACCGAAACCCTTCTCACCAGTACACAAGGCTCTGAAGTTCTCAGCGGTCTTTGGGACAATGTCGTTGTACAACTTGAAGATGACTCTTCCAAGAGGCTTGCCGTCAGCGGAGATATCGAAGTAGACTTGGGACATTTTGATTTGTGTGGTTATGGAAATTTTTTCAGATTTCTACTTGTTGCCGAGGGGCACATTTGGGTATTTATACGGAGCACGTTTTTTTTTTTTTTTTTTTGATAACTTCTCCTGTCTCGAACCCCATGGAACTTTTCGTATGACGACGACGGCCGTGACTATATGCATACCGGGTCCCATTCCCTGTGCACTGGTGTTGCTTAAGGCTGGGGGTGGGCGTGGGCGCGAGGGCAAGTCCAGAATACAGTGTGCAAGGGCCCGCGTGGGTAGTGGGCCGTGGCCGTCTCCCCAACATTGCCCATGTCACGACAAGTAACTGTTTCGGACTAAAATTTATTTGGTTTTTTAAGGGGAATAGTAGGGAGTCTTTTGAAAAAAAAAAAAATGAAATAAAGAAAGAAAATTGTAATTGTAATTGTAATTTGACAAAGACAATGCCTGGCTTGATCTCATAGTGACAGGTAATTCCAACCCCGGGAGATTGAGGAGTTACGGAAATGTGAGTTCGGTGGCGACATTTTGTGGGTAGTGCAGCATTCCAGTTTCCACATGCCATCATATTGATCTGGGAAGCGGGACGAGACTTATCAGGAATTATTAATTGCAGCAGCATGCATGAGATGAAAGTAACAAGAAGAAGAACCGCTTATTTGGCCAGATTTTTTCTCGAAAAAAATAAAAAAAAAAAAGAGAGAATAAACAAAAATTACATGTTGTTTAAAAGGTCCCATGTTGTTGGTCGTCGCAAACATCACAAGTGTGCGATCTGTGAAGCACGTGGAAGAGACGCAAGGAAAGCAAGAAACCTTAGAGTCATATGGCTGAATGTAAGGGGGGTGGGCAGATTTTTTGATTAATGACGTAAAATTCAAAGATAATTTTGGTTAAAATGCTGTAAAATCTAAGGAAAGATAAAAAAAATGGTTAAAATGCTGTAAACTCCAAGTGTTTTTGACCCATGGCATTTCATACAGTTGTTAAAACAGATATCCAGACTTGTAAAACTTTTGGAACACTGGAAACAAGCAGAAATCAAACAGTCGGATGCACGACCCATCAAAATCATTCCATGGTCCGTGCGCTTTTTGTTTGGTGTATCCCCTACTACATGGCCAGATGAATGTACTTTGGTTTGGAATATGCGATCACCAAAAATCCTCGCTAACGTAGACGAAGCAAGTAATAGCGATCAATGGCCTATCTCGTGATACCCCCATCTCATCGATAGATGGCGAAACTTTCCAAAGGGTGATAGCTGTTTAGAACCATATATTAGTTTTTCAATGATTTCAAGTCTTTTTCTCTATTTTTTGGGATGGTTTTCAAGCTCTTGAAGTCGGATGCTGAGTCTAGTGGTCTCTCTAATTTGTAGGTTTCAGTGATCTCGCTTACTGTTAATTTTATAAGGTGAACTGGGTCATTGGGTATATTTTTAGTTCGACAACTACACGCGATAATCATTGCGAGAAATTGATTGGGATTTTGTCTTCGCTTAGCTGTTTTGTTATTTTTCTGGGACCACCCTTTGCATGAAAATATCTGCGGTATGAGAAAGTCGAATTGAGTATTCCGCGTAAAGTGATTTATGCCAACAAAAGAATTGCTAAAATAGTAGAGTCAAAGATTTTTTACATCCCATTCATTAATGTCTCGTGAATATTTTCAGTTCTTTACTTAATTGACAACCACTTGTGAGAAGCTTGCCCAGAAATAACACGTGTCTTTATTTTTGTGTTTTGGGTACAGTTCTTGACTGAGAGTTGTTGGGTTTTCGAGACCGAATTTTCGATAAAAGTAGGAAAGATATCAATTGGTTCGTGAACCTTCAATGATGGATCATTAAAAGGAAAAAGATTTTTTGTATTTCTGGGTAAAATTTAGATATAATATGCTTCTTTCCACAGAAAGACTATTTTCTTTAACCAGCTGTGTGGGACAACTAGGGGCGACCCCTAACACTTATCTAATGTTAATGGAATGTTGTTATCCAGAGCTAGGGTGAATGTTATTTTTTTTTTCGGTGATCAGTTTATTGATAGAATACAGATACGATACGAATCTTTTTTAAAAGGATACGAATGAAGAAGAGAAAATTCTTTTCCAAAAACAATTATTAATGACAAACGAGATCCTTTTAACCAAAAACTCCAAAAGCAGCTAAAACCCGATTAATACTTTTCCATTGTGAATATTTCGAGTAAAAATGTAAAAGATGAGATTTTTAATTTCGAGAAAAAAAAAAGGTTTACTAAATTGACACCAAAACAAATAATCACTCTTCTGGAGTAGCCTCCGAATACCTATACATATATTCTAACATTCGCTAACACTTGAAGTGAGTTGAATTCTGATTCAACACAGCCCAGAGCGCACATACGCATATGAGCGCATATGACTATGAATCTTTTTTTTTTCACCTGATTTTTCGCGAGTCATACATTCGATGTTCTCATCGAATAGACCCCGGGCCGACAATGGATTTAACTTCTTTCCGTTACTCAATGCTGTGCAATTTTATATTAATTATGTCTAAAGAAAACACCTCAGATCTGGTTTGTTGATTTTCAAAATTTGTGAGTATCCACAACAATCATGAATTACGCTATAGCATCATTTGTTACTTAGTAATTTCCATGCGCAGTTAGCACATTTAAAAAGCTCAAGCGAGAAGATGACTTTCAAAATTTCAGCTCAATTTCGACTCCTTTACAATTGGCCGAGACGCTTTTCTTGGCTATTTCTATGGCCCCACAATTTTATTTTGCGCAAACCGGCATGCCGGACGCTGGCCCGGGCAAATTGTGTGGCTTTGTTGCTAAAAATGCCGGAGTGAGCGATTTTTTATTGTTTTCTCGTAATGAAATTCTCATTCCATTCGCTCCAATTTCTCCAAGACAGAAGTTGCAGCGTGAGAAACTCTCTACAATGGCCCAAGATCCAATATTAGGATATATAACGACTGATTAAGTTTCGGCCATCTAGCTTAGCGGCTCAAGCATGAATTCGGCAAATGTGGCCTTTGAAGCATATTTACGACACTTCTTTTAAAATTCAAGATATCCTCCCCAACTTATATGCCCCACGTGCGCAAGTTCAATGCACGCACCATATAGTAACCATCCCGAATTAGTTTCGGTTAAGAGTCTACAAAATTTAAATTACATGTTCTGTGGGGGTTAGGGTTCCGTAATAGCTCTCTTATCTTAGTATCAAGACAAACCAACACTGGGCGACGACTAGACTAGAACGTGGGGCCGTGTACGAGCGGACCTCATGAAACAGTAGCCAACCACAAACGGCCGTGGAATAAAAAAACCGCCACCAGAGCGAGGGGAGCAATCTAAAACACAACAAAAATTCCAAAAATAGTACCGCACAAAAGAGTATGGAATGGAACTCACGGGTAAGGACTTAAAATAATATTTCAACAGGAAAAAACGCCCCGTGAATAATTTCTGTTTCACATTAGGCATTATAAAACGAATATGTACCAAATAAAGAAGACCACAACCCTAAAATGCTTGCTTGCTGCCCATTTATTTCCACACGAAATCATTGAAAGTGGGCAGCACGTGCACCAGAAATTAACTGTAAGTTCGGGGAGTAGGTAAATCGTGTGAGATCGACTTGGTTCGGAGCGAAAGTGTCTCCAAACACCCCAAGTGCAATACGCGACGTTCTATATGCACGAATACGGTGGGAAAATCTCGAAAAAAAGAAATCAATTTGGGCTCATGTGCACGCCGGACGTCAAATCTATCTGCAAACCCACCAGAATGCGCCTGTGCTTACGTACTGCTCTTAAGTCTGTGCTATCAGCTCCATCACCCACCATCATTTCCCCTCTCTGAGTATCTACCATTAATATCTCTTTTATTATCCTCACACTTGGAAGTCTTTTTCTTTTTCTTCTTTGTTTCTCATACACTCCAGTTTTGTTCCACAAATTTATTTCATTCCAGCTCCCAAGTACCTTTTGTGCAACCCCACACGCAATCCCCAGATCTGTGTACCATAAATTCATTGCACTGTTCCTCTCCTGTGCACGTACGCCAATATATTATAGAATTTCATCATGTCTGAACTTATAAAACCACCATCATCGAGTGTCTCTCACTGCATTTACGTGATCGACTCAATCGTGTGCAAAAAGATCCACAATCCCGTCATTGCAGCGACAATAGTCGGGGGAATCCTAGTGTCTGTGGCCGTGAAGCTGTACTTCACGTGGTCTCCATATAATTCTTTTGAAGAGTGTGGCTTCCTCCCTGATTTCTTACAGAACGTCATGAATTTGCTTTTCATTATGCGGTTTCCACTGAAATCCAAGAAATCGCTCCGGATCCATTCGAACAAATACATTGAAACGGTGCTTTTTGCGGGCCTAAATATTGTGGCGATGGTATCGCTCCTTCTGCCATATCCATTTCTGTCTTTGATGGGCCAAGCTTTCAGAGTGTTGTTGTGGGTCCTGATTATTTGCCCATACGTTATTTTGGTGTTGAATCTCGTCGAATTGGCTTGGGGCCATTTAGACACTCAACCCGAGAAGGAAAAAATCCCAGAAGCGAAAAAAGATAACCTTCTAGGTTTGATCGTTGATGCCAACAACAGTTTCATGGCGATCTTTATTGCGCAGTCCTTCACCGCAGTCAACCTTGACTTGCCGTTCTACGAAAACTCCTTCATTCCTGTCATCTACAAGTATGCTGCATACTCGTTAAAGTTCTACTTGATTTATTGCTTTGTGCTCTATGAAATAGTTGTTGTCATCTATGATATGCACGACATCAAGAACTACACCGAGCTTTATGAGCCCGTTCAACTTGGCACCAAAAAGAAATCTTGGGGCGACTTCCTCGACAACTTGACGCCTTACTGTCTTCTAGGCACAACACTTCTTGCCATGGTATTCGATGGTGTCATGATGTGGCTAGGCTACCAGCACATGTAGACCATTGTGTTGCCGAAAGCGCATCAGTCATTGTGCCAATGGCTGGATTCCAATTTCCTTTGGTATCCTGATAGATATAAATACCAAGAATTGCATCTATACCATCCCAGCATTTGCGTGTATCTTTCTCTTCGTATTGTCTTTGTCTAGTACCCAGGAAAGCTTTTTTCCCATGCCTTTTGGATGTCACTCTGGGTCATGTAAGATTGATGTTTTTCCGGGGCTATGCCACTAATGTCGTTATCGATTCCCATCGCATCTTTGGCCATCTTCAACTGTTTTAAATTTCTTTTTCTATCCTGATATTCGGTGAACTTCATGATATCCCCATCCAAACTGTCCTCGATAAGAACATCCTCAAGCGTACGCTTTCTTGAAAAAGTTTCGGTAGGTTTGAGCTCTGAATACTCTAGATATTTCTGCGGTCCATCCAGGTCGCCCTCAACCACCGGAGAATTTTCAGTTCCCGTAGAAATTTCATCAATAAGTTGGTCACTTGCAGCTTCAGAGCTGGTTGAATACAGAGGACTTTCTGGGTCATTACCCGGGGAATGGGGTTCAACTGATGCACTTCCATTGTTGGCTTGTTGCAGAGCATCGGTTTCCAAACTTAGTTCAGGTGGTTCTTTTTGCTTCTCTGAACTCTCCCACGGGAAAGGCAATTCCCAGTCTCGAGGAGCTTGAAGTTCATCTTCTGATGAATATTCCACATCACCGTCCTCTGCTTCCATCACTCCAGAAGCTGTGTGTGCAACCAAACTATCAGAAATTTCTAAGCGTGAGCAATCAGGGTCGATCATGCGGAGGAAATGGTCCAGATCCTGGTATTTTATCTTCATAATATCGAAATATTTCCCGGTATAGTCTGGTTTAGGGACATACTTCTTTTTATCTAGCTGGAGCGACTCCACGACATTGTATTTGTATGTTGACAAGAGTGGTGTTCTGAAGCGAGGGTATCGTGCGTTGAAGCCAGCCTTTTTGGTCTCGAAGAGCCGTAGGTCTTCCACAGCTCTCCATATATCCCGTTTAGATACATATTTGTTATCGGGTTTCACGACATTGCCGGGTGGCTCGATTATCATTTCAGGATCAGTTGGCGGACCAATATTGTTAGTGCCCATTCGCATAATGAGTGCCAACATTACATCGCGAACCCTGACCTTGACGAGTTCATCAAGGAATACAAGCGACAGTAGCGCAAACCTCGGAGGGGTCTTGTTACGCAAGATTGGGGTGATGCGGTTACCGTTACAGAGGTACGAAATCCTTGCAGCAGTTTCCACATTGACTATATTGGGAGTGTCTTGCAGCGGGGCATTTTCGTATCTTGTCAACATAGAAGTTTCTCTACGCAACGCGGCATTGGCACCGGCCAGCTCCTTAACTGTGAGAAGATGGCTTTGTTGTTCCTCAAACTCCATCCATTCATCATCGACTTCGTAGGCTGCAGGGATGCTCGAATATGACGTGCCTCGGTCGAAAACACGCATGGTGAATGTGGTGGGATACATCTTTCCTTCATGCGTGCGACGAAACGTACTGAAAGTTTTATACTTGGTCAATCTTCGTAGTTCGGACTTTAGTAGATGGTAATAAGCCTCGATTTCTATGCGAGATTTGTTGGGAAGAAAGGGTAAGAACTCGTCAAGCCGGTGGATGGAGAACCGCGCCAAACACTCAAAAAACTTTTCCTTTTCATCCACTGTCCATAGAGTCCCGGGCAATTCGTCTCCAGTAACAGTTGTTGCTTGTGGGTTCGGGTCCAGAGTTGTCAGCAGAGCCTGTTTGGTTGTTGAGGCTTCTGCCTGTGTTTGTTCTGCGGTTTGACCTTTTTTTCTTCTTCGGGTCGGATTGGGTGGTCGCGGGAGGTAGTAGGCAGCATCAAGGGTGTTCTTGCTCGGGTAAAGGATAGTAGTTGGGGCGAGCCTCTTGGGGTTCTTTTCCAAGTATTCGAGGTTGAAGAACGATGTCACGTGGTCATTGAAAAGGCCACTATATGCTAGGTTTTCCTTAGCATCGACAAGACGTTCTGTGTATCCGGGGTTGGGAATTTCTTGCTCAGATTCACTTTCTGAGCTCTCTAGTTCCAAATCGGGAGCCTCGGGCGCAGGAGGGAAATCTTCCATCGTTATGGGGAAAAGCCGGGGTATTTGGTTGATGTTTTGGAGATGATCATCTTCGGGGTTTGTGCAGGACAGAATGGGGATGTTTAGTGGGAAACGTCAGAGTAGAAAAAAAGAGTATAACAGAAAATTTGAATAAGGGATAAACTTAGTTATTGTATTTTCTTAGAGATTTCCAAGCCTTTTATTGTTTGTTGTATCAAGTCTGTGTATTTTCCCCTTATTGTGGATGAATGGTGAGTCTCGCATCGGCCCTCTCTTAATTGTACAGTATGTGTTGATCATGGTGACTGCGAGAGAAGGTCAGATATTCACATAAGTTCTGCCCTTTGTATTGGGAGGAGTATTCCCAGAGTCACCTCGGATAGTTAAATAAAGAGGGAGACTTTGTAGCTGAAGTAAAGAGCAAATGTTGGATTTATTCCGAGTAAGTGTTGCACTTTGAAGACGTGAATAGGCGAGTCGAGGTCGTTTGAGGAAGGGGATGATTCCTAGTTTCTAGAATAATTTTTCTTCTTTTTCGGGATCGAAATGTCCCGTTGACGTGAATTTTATTTTAAAACATAGGATGGGTCAAAAAAAAAAAAAACACTTTTCGATTATCTCTTCACGGTGATTATATATAAGGAGATACCTGTACTGTGAGGGCCTTGCTTGTGTTTAATACAACCACCACTTCGGAACCGCGTCACAGATTGTATCTTATTACAGGAAGTGCCGGTTATATAATTTTTCAACCCGTCGTTTTAACCGAACCGAATTCATTTCAAGCATCAAGATGTGTGGGCATAGAAGTGTAAGTAAGGCTGGGGTAAGTTTCAGAACTGTGAATCACTGATTTTGTATTGATCTACGTTGAAACCATCTTGTTGATATCACTACAAAATGAGCATTTAGAAGTGGTTTCTCGAAAAAATTTCCCACATTAGAGAATTCCGTATCAGTTTATCGGACATCGTGCGTAACTGTGTGCTTCACAAAGGCACAGTTGGATATAAGACAACTACCTCGTGTTTTACTATATTGTTAAATAACCATAATTTTCCAACCTTGCAACGGCATTTATAAAGTTTTTGAAGAAATTAATGGAGCCGAAATCCCGAGACCAATTTACGGGGTAATGGCACCTTCCCAGCAGTCACCAAAGACAACGTGGTACAACCAATTGAAAGCATAAAAATGACCCCGGGGAGCATCCCATGTGTTTTTGCTCAATAACAGTTGCTCTTATTCTACTTCTTGTTATTATTTAGTTGCGATCTTGCTGGCTTCAATGGAAAAAGTTAAAAGCTGGAGGATTGGCATGATGGTCTTCTAGAAAATTACATGATATGTAGTTCGGCTCTTATGTGACCATGTTGATGAGTGTATTTATAATACATATGACTAAAAGCCGGGTTCTGCAATAGTGAACGAGAGACAATATGTCACCATGACCAAGCAGTATGGGGACAATATGGAGAAATGATACAAGAACTTGACGGCGCGGGGGAAAGAAAAAGAAGCAAAAGGTGGGGGAAACGAGAGACTAGGGTGGAGTTGGTTAGATCAGAAAGAAAAACAAAAACGCAGATGCTTACTTCACGTTCATATTTTCCATGCCTGATTCTAGAGAACGTAGGCGACCGTGTGCCAGATTCAGGCCCGATTTTTCGGTACTTTCGCTGAGGTCAGGCTTTTTAGACGTTTCTTCTTGTTCCTCTGGCTGCTCCAGGTCATCATCATCAGTATCCTCCCATTCCTCATCTTCCGAAAGATTACTTTCTCGAGATTTCTTCGACTCTTTTGGCTGTTTTCTTTTCTTCTTCAGTTGCACGTCATTGTGTTCCGACTCTCGGGGTAAAGTCTGGAAGATGTGAGGCAAAAATGGCTGCGGTACATCCTCAGGCTCTTCCTGAAGGAAGATTTCAACGTATTCCTCAGGAACAAGTCCGTTTTCGCCGGTTTCCGGGTCTTCGGCTACGAGCCAGCCCTGGCCATGCCGATAAGACACCCATATTTCTTGTCCTTCCGTCAACGCCACCTCGTTGTCATTTTCGGGCGTGAAGTCAAAAAGTGCTACGGCCCGCAGATTGATTTCGTCCGTCGAATACGACTCGTACTGAGGATCATCATAGAAATCCTGCTCGCTGGCCATCGACGAGTGCTTGCTTTGGGGAAAGTTGCCCCGTCTGAGCGGATGCGTCTCGGCATATGCAAAGTCGATGATGGTAGTTGTGGGAGCACATAGTCCATTCAGAGTCATGGTCCTGGCCGACTATAGGGCGGAGATGAGGGTTCTTTTGCAAGAGAGTGCGTAAAAACTTGAACGGCCCTGGATCAATGCACTGTTCACGGCCACAAGATGGGAATAACCAAATGAAGATAACCAGATGACGATAACCAGATGAAGAGCGAAAAATGGCAGAGCTAATAAATCACGCAGTTCTTGTTTACACGAGATTCTGTCACCCTTTTTTCCTGATTTACTTTAGGGGTGCCTTTCTGAGTGTTTCACTAAGTACAGCCGTGTCCCGTAGCGTTAGTTGTGCCTTCGCGCACCGAGACTGTGGAGCCACTGTAGTGTGAGAGGGTCGTGTGCGGCAAAGATACCCAGACGAGTCTACGGCTACTTCGAAGATACTTTAGTTCATGGTTTGGGGAATTTGTGAGAATTTTTTGGGGCTTCCAGAGTGATTTGAAAATTGGACTTGTCACCTTTTATACGTATTTCTTTTGTATTTTTGGTTTGTATCCTACTGATGTTTTCCACGACAGATTCTTCTGAGCAGGGCAAAGCATAGCTAAAACGATGCAAGGTATATACACTACCAGGGTCCCCACGGCGTTTTTCCGTGGAGCCATTTTCGGGAGCCGTTTTCGTGAATGTTTTTGATGTCAAACGTGGATCGTTGGAGTCTGATTTTTTTTTTGATTTTTTTCTCTTTTCATTGAAAAAGAATATCGGCTGGTTGCACAAGTATTTGTAACAACCTAGTGTGAGGAACATCATGTGACTAACGGTCCCGAAACCTTTTCCCCGACGCTGTTGAGCATTATATACCAGACAAGATCTATTCTTGGAGCGAGTAGTTTTATTTCGGGGCGAAAGAGACTGAAGTTGTGATATGAACCAGGGAGAGGTTTTTCTAAATTAAATCACTGAATTTGAATTAGGAGTTTCTTTAGAGCTTGTTATGATTTTCCTTTTTTCTGGCAACTTTCCACCTCTGGCTCATTGTCCACTAATCTCAGGGCCTATTGACACATTGACACATGGATGTGGATCATAGCCTCTTTTGATAGAGACACTTCCAGCATACTTTATGTTTTGAAAATTATGAAAATTGTACGATATTAATTTCTGGTCTGGATTTAATGGAAACCACCACTTTCAAATTTCTAAATTGAGGCTGCAAAAGATTCTTGGTGTAAAGACTTGGTCATAGGGAAGGCCAACTTTTTGTTTTCTACAAGCCCTCAAAATTGCCAATGCTAATCATAAATGCCCGAGAGAAACCGGAGAGGTTTCCTGACGCTTTATATATATATATTTTCCTTAAAAAAACCAATGGCTCGCTTTTAAGATTAATCGGGAATGTTTTCGTATATTTTTCTGGAATATGAACTCCTTTCAACAATAGAATTTTGGAACTTAGTTCATGCAACCCACGTTACTACTTAACAAAGAGCTATACCAGAGCCAATGTGACAATGGCCCAAATAAATTCCATAAGAAAACGGGCTTCGTGTTTGAAAGGAATCTGGGTTTTATCAGACCTTACGGTAGTTATTGGGGAGTCTGAGGTGGATTCTGCCTTCTAATTTAGGAATATATATTGGGCTCTGAAAGCCGAACACCTTTCAAAAGTTTCTGTGGCATTGCCGTTAACACAATTTCATGCTGAATTTGGTATCGCAAATCTCCAATCCCGAAAAATCACAGAGCTGGATTAGTAGGGTCCAAAATATGCCTCTGGTGGTGATTTAATCATCAAATAATAAAGAATGAAAATTCTCGCTTTAAAACCTTGCCGCATAAATCGCCATCAATACTTCTCTTGCATTATCATCAAAAGCCTATCTATGCAATGTAACCTAATAAAACTGATTGAACGAAATTTCCTCACCTTTTTCTTAAATTGATACCACGTCAAAGTCAAACACCATACATGCCGTGTCCGACATACACTGTAGATGCTCACTTGCTGATACTGAAGATTTGATTTTGCCCGAGAAGAACATCGAGTATAACGATTATATTTAATTTACCTCTGGTTGAAATTCCTATTGGCTAAGGAAAGTTATTGGGCCGAGTGCTTTGTATTTGCAACAAATCATAATCGGACTCCATTCACCATTTTGAAAAGAGTCTGTGGCTGCGAAAAACTGCTTAACTATAGCACTCGATGCAACACCACGTCAACATTAAATTGACTGTAACACGAAAAAGTTGAAGCCAAAAAGAAGACAGTATGTATGAAATTCTTCGTGGGCTGCAAATCCAGACACCGTTATTTTATCCCTTCTTCCAACTCCCTGGCTATTTTTGGAAAGTCAACTGGATTCTGGAGCTGAACACTCCAAAATTCTATGGCACCCGCAAAACGCTTCTAATTGTTTGCACATTTCCCCTCACCACCCCCATCCCATAGATTTCTTGTATAAATAAATAATTACAAAGAATATTTTGAAAAGATCAACTCAATATTTCTTCCAGGTTTGTGCGGTTACCAGAAATCATTCCAAACACATCCACTCTCGCCATTTCGTTACCATCACCTTCTAATGTGCCGCGAATATCAAAACCACATATAAGAATTCCATAAATATTCACTGAGAGGTTTGCCACTGTTTTTGTAAACCAACAGAAGATTGTGATATAAAAAAAAGCCTCTCGCGCTTGTATTTTTTTTCTGTCTCTATCACCACTCTTCTTCTATTTTTTAGACGCCAGGAAGATTCTAACACTAAAAAGACATTCTTGACCCCTCTAATTGACGAGAAGAACACACTAGAAATGACGAAAGTATTGAGAGTTTTTAAATTGCTCAAAATGAAAATTTTGAAAACGGCTGCTGGTCCTGGACCAAAAACTACCGGGTTGGTTGCAGCCAAACCCACAAATCCCACGGAGCCCTCTGGAATTAAATTCGGCGAAAAGCTTTACAAAAAGACCAAATTGGGATCTTCGAAGAAAAATAAACCCAGTAAAATTAGCTCTACCGAATTTTCTTCTTCCAAAAGCCCATCTGGGGCTTTTGTGACCGAGACTGCCACAAAGACTGCCACCACCACCACCAACAACAACAACACCAGCAGCATCGGGACAGGCTTCAAGGGACCCACAACATTCACCAAAGTATCTGGTCTCTTGAGATTGGACCATGTTTCCAAAGAGACAAAGCCAGCACATGCAAACATCTCGGCCTCCGAAAGACTGCCACACAAAGACGGAAAAAAATCCACACCAATTGCTCTCAGGTTTTCAGTGAGACAATCTGTAGGAGCCGAAGAAGTAGGAGCTAGTGCCAAATTCTGTGAGAAAGCTCAAGAAATCCCACTGGAAATTTCCTTTGACAGAGGGCTTTCCCACCCAGACTTTACATACACAAACACACGAACACAAAGCCAGTAGCATAAAACGCGGAGTATTCCCAGGCAGGGGTACCAGCCAGAACACAACCTTGCACCGTGCTACCGTAAATAGATTTGCAACTTCTGGGCCAAACGAGAGCTTGAGACGGAATCGTAGCCGGTATTGGAAGAAGGTGAGAATTCCTAGAAGAAGTATCTTAAAAATGAGTAGGAAAGTATTGGGCACAGGAACGCTGAGCACTGAAGAAAGTCCTTTCAAACAGACTGAAGCAAATGGACACAACCCCAGCTACTATGACGGTGAGACTAGATTTATGGAAACTTGGTTGGACCAAACCGTCCATCCACTTGAAAGAAACGAGAACGTTCTGGAAAATCAATCAGTACAAGACCGGGTTTGTGAACAAAAGAACCAGGATTGTACCGAGCCCCCAAACCAAAGCCAAGTTTGTGAGTTCTGCAAAATTGATGCCTCGGGAGCACTGGGATGTGCAGACTGCCCAATTTGCTAATATTACTGGACTGGAATAAAAGGCGACGGCGCATCCAAGCTCAGGAGCACTCTTGTGCCCGGAAACAATTTCTGGTGGAAGCGTCCTAAGGGTTCTGGGGCACGCCTGTTCGCCTCCACTAAGGATTCTATCCAGGTATCAAAAGGAGCTTTTGAGTATGGTTTCTGTCAACTTCTTTCCCGGAAATTACACGTGGACTCAGTCACAAGAAAAGTAATTGGGTGGCTGCGAAAAGTGCGCGTGGCTGCGAAATCGTCCACTTCTGCTGGCAAATCTTTGGCGGTGCATGGAAATCTGTATGACTCTGAATGGGAACAAGACTATAGCCCAGAGCTTTACTGTGAGGCAGCAGCCAACTTGGACTTTGGAGGTGAGGCCGGAAGTAAACTTGAGCTGGTTGTTCCATATGGGGAGCAAAATTCTGCACCAGGCTTTTCGGCATATGTTGAGGATACCGAGAAATTGGGGAACGATACTGATGATACTGAGGACATTGATTCTATTGAGACACTTGAAGACGTGGGAGAAATTCAAAAGGTTCGGGTTTGTGATGGCGAAAACGAAACACGTCAGGGTATCGATGGAAGTCCCCCGGGCCGGGGGGCCGCAAGTGGTGCCGCACAAATACCTCCATTCAAGCCTTTCTCTTCTGTAATACTTCCTATAAGTCAGCTTCTGGACATCTCCAGTGAGAGCGAATTTGAATTTCTGAGTGAAGATACTCGTGACATACGGGGACTTTCAGGGCATGGTCAAGACGTTTCAAACAACATTGGTGCAAGCCAGACGGAGAACACACCAATATCCGGAACTTCACAGGTTTACCGTAATCTTGAAACGACAAGTAGCTCTTCGAATTCCGTTGCACAGAAGATCATAAGTTCCGTGAGCCAAACTTTTATGACCTCGTGTGAGGCTTCTTTGAAATATGCTGAAACTACTTTCTTGGGTGAGCGAGGACTCTTACAGTTTCTTACAGACACTAAAGAGGAAGGGCAAAGCTCCCAGCAAATTTCCAATTCCAGGCAGGGGAACCTGGGGTTGGATATTGAGGGAGAAACTCTACCCAGTGAGGGGTCTCAACCCACCGAAGAAAAATGTTTCTGGACTCGCGGTCTTATTTCGGCCACTTCTAACATTGGTCAAGGATTTATGAAGGAGCTTACGCTTGTGGGGAAACGTTTCAGCGGTGTCGATGCAGAAGGATTGGACAATGCTCCGGAAAGGAACTATGCAGAAGAGAATATGGGGGGCCCGGTACTTGAAAAGCCACTCACACATCTTGATTACAGCTCTTCCAAACTCACTGGTTTTGCTCTAGGTGGTATTGAGGCAAAAACAGAGAAAGACAAGGACGCTACTATAGACAGTGATGTCTCTTATTCACATTCAAAGGATGACGAGGCGATGGAGGGAAATGATTACTTGGTTCTTGACGTTAGCAGTCGGCCAATTGATGAAAAAGACACTTTATGGTACTTGCTCGATTTAACCGGGCAGGAAGATTGGCAAAGGATCAGAAGTGATTTTCTTAAAGGAGAGGATCTTCACATTATCCTTGACGCCAAAAGTCTGCTTTCATCCTTGCCCACGATGAGATCTGCTGTTTTAGAGAAGGCCAATTTGGGTGTAAACAATGAATGTGGGAACTATTGTCAGAGAGCAAAAAAGATCTCGTTTTCACAGCAATTAGAAGTCACTTCGACCCAAAAGACTCCTTCTAAGAGTATCTTGAAGAAGGGAAAAGTTACAAACACAAGTGATGTTGGGTACTTAAAGGTATTTGAGCAAGCGTTCACAGCGGAAGAAAGACAAACCATGGAAAAGGAAAGGTTGCAAAAGTTTTCCGACTGTCGCGAGGCCATGTGTCAGTTTTCCGGAAAGAAGGGACTTTCACAACTCAAAGAACCTCTAGACACTTTTACTCTGTTGATCAGTTTTATTTTGATAAACTATGTGCGGGTGGTAAAGCACCAGCTTTTGGACTACAATCATTATTTGAGTGAGATCCGAACCAACTTGGACACGGCTTTGGGAGTATTAAAGAGTGCAGGAGAACAATTTTGTATCCTTGTGGATTTCATGGGCACGACCCCCAAGTCACCCCAGTCATTGCTTGAAGTGCAAGAAAAAATTGCCTTGTTGATGTCTTCGTTGTCCAGTTCAGATACAGTATTGCAGAAAGCTCAAAACGCTTTGAAGCAATTGGCATCCAAAGATTTTGATTACGCCAACACAATGGTTGATCTCTTCAAAAAGACCATGCGTAGCCAAAGAGACATTTGTGACACCTACAAAATTTTCCTCAGGTTCTTCATTCATGATACCGCGGAAATAAACGAGGCGGACATTATTACAGGATTTGGTGATTTTGAAAAGGAAATGGAGTCCTTGGATAACCCTTTGTCTGATTATGGCATTTCCAAGATTGATAAGATCTTGAGTAGCTTGCAGACATCTTGTAATATTGTCAATAGAAGCCGGGAGGATCTCGAGACACGCGCCAAGCAGATCATGAGTGGTGTTTCCAAATTGAATTGAAGTGGACCTGCTCCTACAATAACTTGATTCCCTAAAGAGTAGGCCCTTTTAGGTGATGGGTTCTCAAAAAGGATCGGTATTTTGGGCATGGTCATGAAGATTCAAAGTTATAGAGCCTCTAGACAATATACTAAGATAATGTTAAAAAGATGTGTATAATTATTGAATTAAATTAATGAGAAACTTGATTATGAATGTAATAAAATAGTATCCTAGCCTTAACAGGCATTTCAGAACCGGAAAGTATCAAATATCATTGGGTCTGTAGTTTTAATCGTCGATTGAATCACAAAAAAGGTTACTTATCTTGTTTGTTGGCTCTTCCCACTAATCTTAGAATAACATACTTTTTCAGGTACTTGAAGCTTAGTCCAATCCTCAGTTTTCTCATAACAGTCTCTAGTGCACTATGTCTGGAAAATTTCAATTTTTTTCCTCGGTAGTCCTTTTCATTATCTAATTCCAAATTATAAAACACCCATTGGACTCGCTCGAAGCCCGGGTCGGTTGCAGTGGAGCTGGTTAGAATATGCTTCTCAGTAGGATCAGTGTACTCCTGAACGTTTCCATCTCTTTCCAGATTTGGAGTAGTTTATTCATTTCCAGTGTCATCTTTGCAATTTGAGTCTATTTATATACCGAAATTGAATACAATTTACTTCAAAATATGCCCGGTTGGCAATTTCTTCACATTTTGGTTAAGAGTACCTTGGCCAGCCAACCACACCAAATTGCACAAACCAAGCAATAGCTGTAGCTCGGATGAAACTCAGACCTCGGGGAAAGAGTTGATCCGTTAAAGAGACCATTTAAAGTAATAATTGCATCAATTTTCGTTTCTCCTTGCATTTGAGTCTACATTTAGAGGCTGAAGTACTAGGGTGCATTATTTATTCTTGTCATGTTATGCTGTTGTTCCATGGTGTCTATTGAGACCGCACAACCCAAGACTATTTTTATTTTATGAGTGATGTATACTTGAAATTAAAGAAAAATCGTGTTTTGAAAATTTTAGACTACATCTTGTGAACAAACTGGAAGAAAACTACGGTTAAACATTTACAAATGTTGCAGCCGCAATGGACCGCAAAACATGGCCTTGAGCAGATTTCTTGATTTGATATGTCTACACATTTTGTACCACAACGAGGGAAATTACGGTAATATTTGAAAAATGAAAAAAAAAAAAGAATACTGCATTGCTGAAAGGAGTAATGAACTGTCGTATATTTAGTGAACTACTTCTCAAATGCAGCATCCATGGTTTTAGCAAATAGTATAAGCATGCTTTTCCTTTTTCAACAGAACTAACTGAAGTTGTGGAATCCTCATCCTCAAAAAGAAAAAAGGAAAAAAAAAGAAAAAAGAAAAAAATATCTCTTTCAAAGGTTTTAAATGGGAATTTACTTCGAATTTCACTCCACAACACTTTTTAATTTATAGTAGAGGAATCTCCAAAGTGATATCGCATATTTCGCGACCATGTGCTTATCGTCTCTAGAGTTGTCCCTTGAGACATTCAGAAAGGGAATCTAAATACTCAATACTCTTAAATTATGATCTTTTTCTCGAAGAACATTATTAGACTTATATTAGCTGTAAAAAAGAAAAAAAACTTCAGATCCAACTCAAAATGCCGCCTTATTCCCCCTATTGAAAACAAGGATGTATTATCTCACTGGTAAATTAGCACATGTACCTGGCCTCGGTTCCAAAGCTAGAACACAACTTGTAATCACAGCCCTGTACTATATATAATGGTGGGTTCTCTGGAATACCTAAAGTTCAGCTTTCGAATGGAATTGTAACTTCCGGGGTTGGCACTTCATTGACTTGCTTCGGTCATTCCAGATCCTTGCCCTAAGAATTGACAAATAATGACACTCTGAGCGACGCTTTAAAACACCCGTAACTTAATGAAGAGCACCGTAAAGGCAAAAACATGACTCCAATAAAAAAAATAGGTAAACGACAGGCGGATCTCTTTTTTTGTCCACTTGGGTGTTCCACTATAATATGAGTCGCGCACTACTCGCCAACAGCACTGTGCATGAGGCCATCACCACTGGACATCGAAAGTAACCATTGCCTCAAAAAGACAACAACATTCAAAAGTAACAAGTGCCTTCGTGTCTTTATAATTATTAAACCAAAATGGACCCACACGAAGAGCAAGAACAAGAAATTGAAGTTCTCAGGTCGATTTACCCGGACGAACTCACGGTTTTATCCGAAACGCATTTCACCATTCACCTCAATCTAGAAACCTCTTCAGATAGAAAACATGCCCTCTCGCTCGATGTCAAGTATCCGGAAACATATCCTGAGGTTCCACCTGTCCTAAATATCAATATCGCAGAAGTTGAAGACGATGCGGCCTCCGACTATGACGACCTGGACGATGACGACGACGATGCACCTGAACAATTTGTCAGTTTGGCCGAGACCATCGACATTGAAAAGCCGGACTTGGCTTTCTTATTAGAAAAAATCAACGAGGAGGCAGAGATGAATATCGGAATCCCATCAATTTTTGCCGTGGCTGCCATCTTGAAGGATGAGGCCGAGCTTTTATTCCAAAGAAAGGTCGATCTGGCACAAAAGGCCTATGATGAGGAGCTATTGGCCCGCGAGGCTGAGGAGCAGAAGAAATTCAACGGTACGAAAGTCACCCCTGAATCTTTCAATAAGTGGAGAAGCGAGTTCCGGGCTGAAATGAGGATCGAGGCCAGAGACAAAGAAAGATTCGACAAGATGCACAACGGTAAAATGACCGGTAGAGAGATTTTCGAGAAGGGACTTGCAGGAGAGATCGATGACGAGCTTGGCGATCTTCCCGAGTCCGTGGCAAAGATCGAAGTATGAGTCCGATAATGGGAGGCTTTTTTGTGGGTATGTATTCTAGCATGATTTCAGGCGTAATCAACAGCATCCAGAATAAAACCATTTTGTAGGCCATTGTTGGTACTTGCTGACACCTGCACCTTTAATTGATTTGAGAATGATATACAAATTGATTTGATGCCGAAAAATGGAACTCGACGGGGATTTTTTACTACCGTCACTACTCCAAGCTCGAAATCCATTGCCAAACCTTCATCACTTCGCCATGGACTTCCAAGAGCTCGTGTTTGACGTTGGTATTCTGGTCGACCTTGTGGCTTACAGCTTGCCAAAGACGCATCTTATATGCGAGATTTTCTTCGCTGCTGAGAATCAAGTCGCGAAGCTGAACCGAGCCAATAAACTCTGGAAGCTCACGAGATCCACGACCTAACTTTGCCTGTCTCCGGAGCTTACTAAGCACTTCGTTATAAATGGTTTCAACTTTGCGAGTGTGGAGCTTGTACTGTTGGTACTTCCAATAGCAGCCATAAACGACAGCAAATATAACACCAAGTACTGACAATGTCTTTTTGAACCGTAAGGCCAAATTGAGAACAGTATTCGACATCATGCACTGGAAACTGACGTGCGATAAGGACGTTGATCGAAAAACCTTACTCTCGTTGTACGTCTCTGTAACAGTTTCGTTAGCTTCAATGGGGGATGCAACGTAATAATTTGCGTATCTGACCTGAAAATGTTAGTATATAGCTCTTGGCTGAAATGAAAAATTAAAAAAAGGGGTAACTTGCCTTACAATTATCTCCGGTTCTTTCTCCAATTCCACCACGGAACGGTCCCATAATTCTTCGAACTCTTCTTCTGTGATATAGGGGGCTTTCAATGCCAACAAAAGGTCATGGAGCTCAGATATTTCGAGACCAGCGGTAAGGTCATCCATATCAGACCGACCACAATTTTGGTTGGCATTACGGGCCCTTAATAAATCAAGTGCCACGTCTATCATGATTTCAATTTTCTCTGCTTTCTTCGTGTCGGGTATACATTTTTGAGCCTTGAGATTAAAGTTCGGCAAGTAAGCATAATACCAGGGGGCCGAAACGACAAAGTCGTCATAGCATGCAATCTCTAGGCGGGGAAAGCATCTTGCATGTTGCGGGCACTCAACACAGTCAGGCTTGAAATTCGAGTCCAAATAGTCGCCAAGAGCAACCAAAACTCTAGAGGCTTCTGGAGTATCAGGAATTGTTGGCCGGTTGATCTCCCTGCCGCAATATCCGACGAGGAATGTTTGTTCCCGGTACCAATACCCAAAAAGGAGAGCACCAACTAGACTCAACCAGACAGACAAATACATGAATGCTTGGAAAAGAGAAGGTTTTGTCACGGTTTTCCGTGTTTGGTTCCGAGCCTGTGAAGGCTTTTTATTGCTGCTTTCGTCAAATTTGACGGAGCTTTTCTTGTGAGACAAATCCAAAGTAGAGTTAGCGGGTTCATCTTCTTCATCATCCGTAGAAAGTTCATCTTGAAGAAAATTGACGCTAGCATTATTGCTTATTTTCTCAGAGCGCTCGCTGTTGCGCGACAATAACTCCAGGGGAATGATAATTGGTCTCTTTGGCGTGATGGATCTAGTTCCTCTTGACTTTGGCTGGATGCTGTTGATGTCTATATTCAAGAGCTTTGCCAACTCTGCCTTTTTGTCCATTTTAGAAAATGTGTCTTCGCTGCTGGTTTCTCGCTTGAGCTTCGAAAGTGCTGAGTCGAAGCTTTGGGCTGCAGACATACTCGATTTCGCAGGAAATCTGGCCGATTGAGGGCGTACGTGTGCATCGAAAGACAGCTGAGATTTGAACCAAATACTTGGTTCATCCGTCAGATCGCTGAGCACGGTAGAAGTATCCGTTGAAGGCAGATCATGCGAGACCTCCTGTAAAATAGGAGTTTCGATTTTAGGTTTAAAGTCTGGGGCTCTTCGTTGAATAGGTGTCCTCGATTCAGCGCTGCTAATATTCCGGGATGCTTGGGCAGCAGGGGTCCCAGTGACTGAATCAGACCCACCATGTTGAGGTACAGGAGCGGTTTCGACCACAGCCTCGGCTAAAGCTTCGGGTAAGGCCTCAGGTAAAACTTCTGGTAACGGTTTAGAAAAAGCCTTAGGTCCGGTTTGATTCTCGATGTTAGAAGTAATCTCAGGTACACTTTCGGGGTCCTTGTGGCTCGTTCTTGGAGACCTCAAAGGTTTCGTATGGGGGCTTTTTGCAGAGCTTGAAATGGCCTGTTCAACAACATGCTTGGGCTTTTTCCTTCTTGAAGGAAGAAATTCGGGCTCAGAATCCGAATCCACTTCAAATATATTACCTTTGGAAGGCGTGGTAGTGATCTTTAAATCGACCTCATCAAGCATGGACTTTCTCTTTCTCAGGCGAGAGGCACTCAGTGAGAGAAGGCTTGTGTTAGGCAGTTTCTTTGGTGTTGCCGATTGAGATTTTGGTTCAGTTTTATGAGAATTACTTCCAAAGACTGCATTCGGTGACTCTACGTTGGAATTAACTGGTTTCTTTTGGATCGATTTGTCTGACCCGATTTCGACAACGTCTGTGGGATGGTCCTCGACTCTGAATGTTTCGAGAAGTTTCAAGCTTGATTTTTCTTGTTTGGCAGCTTCTCCTTTGGCAGCTTCTCCTTTGGCAGTTTCTCCTTTGGCAGCTTCTCCTTTGGCAGCTTCAGACTTTTCAGCATCGTGAGCTTTTTGGGTCTTTTCAATGTGGTTACTGGTTTTCCGGTGAGACTTCTTTCTTGTGGGCTTATCGTAGCTCAATTCAGAAGAAGGCAGGTCGGAAATGTCGAAGATCTCCTCAGGATCGTCATCCAGGTCTCTGGCTTTATTCTCCAAATGCTCCTTCTTTGATTTCCTCTTTTTTTTGTGGCGTTTTGCTGCCTTTTCGTCTTCGGAAATAGGACCTTCTGTCACAGCAAGTTCTTTTCCGGAATGGCCGATATGCTTATGGAACAACTCGACCAACTCAGATTTCTTTGCATTGGAGGGGTATTCAATCTCATTATCCAACAAAATTCCCCGTAATTTGGCCACTTTGATTGTGTTTGGATCGAAATCTAGAAGAATTAGTATACGTGTATTCATAATGGGCGGTTGAAGGGCCTTGGAAGGGTCATTTTTGAGTAGATTGGGCCTTCTTTCTAATTCAGTGGCACACATTACATCCGCAATGGAATCTTGTATACATACCGTCTTCACGGTAATAATAACCCATGGTGCTGGAATTATTTACAGGGATCAACGAGTTGAGGAAACAAAACAATGATCAAAGGAAGAAGTTGCAAGTTGATGTTTATGTGCGGGTTTGCGGGTTTTCTGCAGGATGGTTTGTGTGATGCGGTGATGTGTGGCGGTGGGACTGCCTCGTTATAAGGATAATTTGAATATTTTCGATTTTTTTCAAAAAAAAAAAAAAAAAGAGCGCCTATTGTTGAATTGAGATATGGAGATATTATAAAGTGATATTTCTGAGAAAATGTCTCAAATTTTTGGGAATAACACGGTTCTTGAATAGTGTTGGGGGTGAGTAAAGTCTGTATCATTACGCCCACACAGTGCTCTTGACTAGTAATCACATGATTTGCAGATTATGCAATAGAGGCAGTGAAAAGCTGCGGTGTAGATGATTACAAGAGTGCTTAACCGAATAAAAATACAATACCCAAATATGAGAATCTGCCTTATAGTGAAGACGATATTTGTTTTAAACAGATAAAAGCATGTATGTTCAAAGGATCATCAAACGTGAACCGGTCCTGACTCCACACTGAGAATGAAAATAAGTGAGAAATGTCGAATCAGAAGGGCTTCAAGATACGCCTGATAAGATGGTACGTGAATGTGAAGATGTCTCGGGGCTCTTTCTGAAACTTCTGATTTTACATTCTGCAATCGAATATATTTATTTTATTGGTAGGCAGGAAGGTGTTGGTGGAAAATGTATTGAACAGCATCTAATACAAGATTCTCCGAACAGCAATAAGAAACGCCTCTTTGGTTGATAGCCTATAGAAGATATTTATCCATGATTATACAATTGACTCGCATTCCTTATGGTAATATCGATCTTTATGGTGAAACCAGATAAAAGTGGCTACCTAATATTATCACTGGCTCTGTAAGCGATTACTGAATTTCTATTTACTTGCACGTTTTTTTTTATTAATAGAATGTACATGAAAGTTTAAAACGAATGCTTGTAATTGAGCTACTCTATTTTGATGAATAAAAGCACATCCAGATATAAGCTTTTGTATTTTGAAATAAAAAAGCCCCGCAAAAATGCTCGTCACATGTATTAGTAATAAAGGGACCTGACACATCCACCCTAAGTTTGCTACCCACTTTAAATAGTATGTCTGTATGTGCATGATCGACCTAGTACAATTCCTTGGTTGTCTTCACGTGCCCAATTTACATACACGCATGGAAGAAATCTAAACATGGCAGAATGTCGTTGGTAAAGTTCTAGAGAACCACAACTATCCCGTTTAAATATGTGCGGGCATTGATACCAGATTCCTCTTGAGCATTAGCAAAAGGGGATGTTGCTCGGTTAATGTTCTTGGTAGAGCCAAACCGAGACCTCTCTTTTAATCAACTAAAACATACATTTTTGTAAAGGTTTATATTTAACAAGAACCCTTTTCCCCACTTGTGAAGAAGAAAAACAGAAACAACAGTGAGTGGCTTTCTTCAGACATGCCAAGCTCCGTTGATACCAGGCGCAACAAAAGATATCCCTCTCATTTCTTTGTTGCAATACTAAACTCAAAGGTACCCATCAAGGTACAGGTACGACTTGGCAAGCATGGGCAATTTGGAAACATCCTCTCCGGCAGCAAAGTCAGCGTGACCTGTGGTTCCCGAAATCGCAACGTGGATCGGAAGTTCTTCCAATAACTCCAAGCGAGGATCGTCTTCTACGTGGTTTATGTGCAAATTGAGTTCGGTTTTCTCACACATATCCCAGTTCAACTGGTTCAACAAGTTCACAAGGATCATGAACCGTGTGGAATTCTCGCTGGAATCCTCATTGTCCGCCTGGTAAGTCACCGAAAACTTCTTCAACGAGTGTGCACCCACGCGCACCAACTTAGTGTTCTCATACAACTGTGCAAGTTCGTGCACATCATTATTTCCTGTCTCGACTATTGTTATGTGAAGCTCGGAAAGCTTCATCTTGTTGATTCTACAGATCCGGTCGCGTGAGTCCTTGGTGGCACAAATGCTGACGCCTGTCTTGGTAGGTCCGCCAAAACTCACCTCCATCGCTTCAATCGCATCCAACGCTTTCTCGTGTGCTGTTGACGCAACACGGGTAGCCTGCATTTTTGCAAGAGGCCAAGTTCAGACTTTTCTCGTGTTGAAAAAAAGGAAGAACGGTAAGTCGATTTCTTCTTATCGGCGCTGATTTGATTTTCAAAACTCTTCTAGAAATATCTGAAGAAGTTCAAGAAATTGATATTTTAAGCGCTGGGACAGTACCTCCAATAGGAAAGTCTGGGTTGTTTGTTATTCTTTTTGGATATATTTGATATCACTAGATAGTAATATTTCACGGAGAAAGCGATGTCAGTAGTTTAAAAAGCTGATGGAGATCTTGTTGGCAAAGATGGCAAACGAGATCATAGACGGCGGGAAGATGATCGGAGAATAGGCACAAAAACAAAGAACAGGTGGTGTGTAATGGGGTTTCTGAGAAGGACTTTATTCAAAATTACCAACATTAGAGGATTAAAATGAGGAGTGGGGGCGTGCGCCGCACACAAATAGAGCGGACCAAGTTCCCGTAAACGGGAGTGTGGCTTTTTGAGGGTGGTTTTTTTCTGGCGCTTGGCTGGCTTTTGGGGGCAGTGCGTAGGGCGTGCACGTGACCCGCTTGAGGAGGACTCTTCACGATTCTTAGGAGACTCCATGACTTGCCGTTCTAACGTCACAATCTGTGACAATACTGTAATGCTATAGATGAAAATAAGCAAGATGATCTACTGATGTTCTAACGGGGTGATAGTGTAGATTCGTGAAATTGAGATTGGTGTAATTATATGATTCTTTTAAAAAAATATTATGGACATGGAAGCGGATGTAAGTCAAGGTCCGCGCCATCAGAAGTTCGGAACATTGAGCACCATCAGAACATTGAAAATCATGCTATCATAGTATGAATCATGGGAGTATTTGTGTTCATACGGGGCTAAAATTTGGGAATTTAAAAAGGCTGTGCAGAGGCTTGTTGCAAATGTGTGCAGAGGCAAAATTCATAAGATCCATAGATCTTAATTGGTCGTTAATAAGAAAACATTATTGGAAAGGGGAATTCTGATACTCCCCTTTAAGATACAATCAACGCTTGTTGTTTATGAGGAAAGGTTAATGTGCATACTTCCTTGCTCCAATTTTGTGGAAAATTACAAAGAAATTAGCGAAAGTTCCTACCATCGGATAAAATAAAACAGCGATGTGACATGGATAAACCAAGAATAGTTGTAATTCAAATAATATGCGCTCGCTGTTATGGAAAGTTCCCAAAACCATAGAGCTCTTTCGGTAATATGAATGAAATTATAGAAAGAAAAAAACACAACTATTTGTGCAAGAAACATCAACTACTACAAGAAATTAAAAAGAACTAACACTATTTGCCTGGTATGCATGTAACACTAAAAGGAAAATAGCCATGTGAGCCATAACCAAAACTGGCACTTGCCGTATTTCCATTGTCCAGTCACGTGAGTGAGTGCGCACGTGACTTGTAATGCGTGGGCAAATTGCGCTTCGCACCCTGGGAAGAAAAAAAAAACCTCCCCCGAACTTACACATTTGCGTTATGCGTATTCAAAGGAGTCTTTGAATGTGTACGTGTCGTCATTGCAGATACATCGGACTCCTGCTCCTTCCGCAGTGATATTCAAATTGGGGGTATTCGGTAGCAATGTTGCTACCCACGACTGATACTGTTTCCGAGGAAAAATGAACGGAGTAGGCCGAAAACATGAGTTCCATTCCACTTTGTAGAGTAATTTTTGTTTGCTCATCACCATACCGTATCACTATACTTTTCACAGTGCTTATCTCTGCGCTTAATGCTGTCCTTTTTACCATGCTTATAGAGCGAACGTTCCAAGTCGTGGGCGCGGCCCTACATAATTTTTTACATTTGTTTCAAAAACACGCTGAGCCTCTCGGATAGGATTTGTTTCATGATATTTCGCCATGCCCTGTTTTCGTATTAGGCACGATATCATCTCTATTTTCAAATCCGAAAAGGCTGAGGCCTTGACCCCATTTTGGCAAACGCAAACATTGTCAACACCCCCTGCCAGTATGTAGATGTGAGGGTATGCACGTTCCTATGCACTCAAAAAATCCACGGATTTGAGAAAGAAAGGGATGAAAAATAGAACTGGGCGCAAGTTGAACTCGTTCATTATTGCCCATGGGTACACGTGGAAATGTGCCCCGAGAAGTTGGCCGATGGAAGATTGGTGCATTCCCGATGCGGGATTTCTGTATTTGACAATAAAGCGACGTCGGTTCTGACATTTGGGAGTTGTAGTTTTCCAGGACCCCGCCACTTAGTTATGTTTCAATATATCCCCGAAAAACGTGCGGAACATCGACCTCACAATTCTACATCGTGCTAGCTAGCGCCCAGTCATGATGTTGCAGAATTACGTTTACGATGTAAGAAGCCTTCGTAATGCATCAACACTCCGTATGGCATTCTGAAAACTTTTGCCTGCTTGGGAATTCGGTTTATTCCTGCCTACTTGATTGTCCCCTTCACCCTTATAAATGTATGCACACCAACGAACACCTCCTTATTTCTCATATGCTCCCTGCAGAGTTGAGCAAGGTATTAGGCTATGGATATTTCCAAGTTGCACCATGCTGTAAGCCTCAAATACTTACAAGCAAAGACTGTTTTTTTATGGGTATTTTTCAAAAAAAAATTGCGGACCTAGCACAGTTTCCACCTCAACAAATTTAAAAAAAATTATCTACTGGAATTCCGTATCTTGACAAATCCGAGCGTACAGAAAAGCCGGCGGTGTTCCTGTATATCTTTTCCACGGATCGTTAATGCATCATACCAGACGAAGGCTGTTTAGCATCATCGTAAGTGCATCCGGTGTGAAGATAAAACCAGTACACCATCACCTCCACCTCTACAGAATGCGGCTCGTGCTCTCGGCCCTAGCATCAGCATATGCTCCTATTGAAGATATTGTATGCACTGTCAAAAGTTTTGCGCTCTAAAATTCCAACTCTCCAACCAAATACTCATGCCCTACCAAAACCTCATGCCCCAAATCAAAATCTGATTCTTTTCCGATAGAATGAATTAAGGCCACGTCTTTGAAAAAATGCAGCAACGTTTTGCCTTCGCTTAATGTTGATCTTCCAGGGGGTGGCCAATGTTTTTTTCAAGGGGGGACATGTGCGCAAACTCACCAGCCTCTACTTTGTCGGCATGTATAAACGAGCAAACTACCATCCAACATATCCGTTTGTCGTGCCAAGTTCAGAATAAGTGGCGAGACTTCATTCGCCAGCACATTGTTTTATCAAAACAAAAACAAAGAACGAAAGATAAACAAAGGAAGAGACAACAGAGATAAAGAGAGAGAAAAAAAACTCAAAAATTCAATCTACATTAGCGAGAGCCGAGACAATGCAAACAGGAAATTTCTTCAATATTTTTCCGATTAGACTAATAAGGCTCACAGCGCTTACTTAGCAGAAATAAAACCAACCATTCCGAATGCTTGCTAAAGTCAGAAAGCTGAGTTTTTTCGGCTAAATATTCCCCTGTGTCCGCATTACACTTGGTGAAGCAAACCACTCGTAATTTTGTTCAATCTGGTAACGCCAAGGAAAAGAAACCCCAATCAAAAATCCGAAAAAAAATCTTAAAGAAATTCGGAAAAAATTCTGAAAACTTCAGAAAAAAAAGGTAAAAACCTTAAAAAACACACACAAGAAGTAAAAAACTCGCAGAAATGTTACGTTGCTAATGGATGTATGTAGGAAATCATCCGCCTTGCATAGGATTTTCGGTGATAATTACCGGAAAAGCTTGCGCATAGGAAAACCTTTTGTAATTGCGCATGGCCAGCCCCTGCCAGCTAAATAATTGTGACACTCGTGGCCTTGACTCAGCGCCGCGGACCAAAACAAAAGAAATCAATCCTTAAAAATTCCTCGCCACTCGCATATCCTTTCGTCACTGTGCTACAACGCCCTCGGCAGTGCATTTCCAGATCTCCCACTTTACGAAAGAAAATTCCCCAACTCCAGTGGAAGGAGGCACCGGCTGACCGAGGTCGCTAAAGTAGCGAATCACCTTTCAAGCAAAAGACCCACTAGTATCGCACATTTTTGTCTTTCTCACCGCCATGCATCTTAAAAACAGCCAAGAGGAGAGTCAAGAAAAGAGGCTATTCCGAAAGTTTTTTTTTTCTTATTTTATTTTGTTTTTCTTCTCTCGTATACGCCCCGATACTCGCTAAGTCTGACTTACATAGACGGCGGCACCCGAGAGAATTGTTCATCTTCCTTTTTTGATTTCTCGTTCGCGCTGGGGCCGCATGAAAACAAGGGAGCAGGGGTGTCATATATATAGCAACTTTACCCGAAGTCGGATGTACATCGTTCCGAGTTGCAGGTTTGGTCACCCACACTGCACATCCCCCTCCAAAAATGAAAACATAGCAACGGTCGGGAGACCTTGATTTTGTAGAAATTCCGTCCATTTTCGTTTTCGCCTATTTTCGGCCAATGCATCGGAAGCAATTTCAAGATTCAGTTTGCCCACTTAGCCTTGAGCAAATACAATGGCGTGCACGTCGGGAGGGCCGTGCCAAGATTGTGTGTTGGCGTATCTGCACACAAACCACAGGCCACTTTTTTTTCCTTCAATTCCATTTCAAGATACGGAGGGCAATCCCAAGAGAGCTTCCACTTATGGCTTTTCAAAACAGGAATTATAAACTGGAGTCCCGAAAAAAACGCAATCCATTCGTGTTTCCTTTTCCTCGGTTTCTTTAAGCTTGAATCTGTTTTTTTGTTAGTCTTCAATTTTTTAGTCTTCAATTTTATCGGGCCAAATGCGTATGATGCCGTGTATGAAGTATGTTTCGAAATTTCTCATGGTTGAAAATGCACTTTTGAATTCTGGCCTTGGGGTACTTTTCTCGCATTCAGCGCCAGCTGCTATAATCATCCATACTCAAGGAATTCACAAATCACCTATTTCAGCGCCACGTGCGCGCTGGTTGTGTGGAAGGAGCAAAAATAGGGGTAATCAGTTTCATGGCCTGATTTCCCACTTGTGTGTCCATGCAAAAAGTTTTCCCTCTGCGGAGTAAAGCAAAAAAAAAAAAAAAAAAAAAAAAAAAGAGCAAAGTTCCGATACAGACATCCTGCGGTCGTGCACACAAAAACAACAAACAAAGTTGGCGCTAATGCACACCTTGCATATTCTCGCAGGATATTCTGGGTTTCTTCTGCCAGCTGCGTGTCTGTAGGTACCGCCAGAGTGGAGGCACAATTAATGCACAACGCACAGTGCGCCTAGATGCCTGGGCCATACAATAAACCAGCCTATTTTGGCTCAGTTTATGTTAAAATTAAACAAGAAATTCGTATTTTCATCCTTCCATAGATTTTGGAATTTTCTTGCCTACTATCATTAAGTGTTTTCTGTGTCCCCTTCCCAGGCATGGTGTAACTGAAACGAGGCGTTCGAGCGGAGTGCACAGCCCAACTGCCCTAATGCGGTTTTGCAAATGCAAGTTGAGGTGGTTTTTCTCTCTGGCCCCGAGTACCGCACGCATGCTTGCATATACGTTATGAGCTTCTTGTCGATCCCGATTTCGACTTGTACATCTCCACCCATATATAAAACTCAAAGTGCTGCTCCACCGGCAGGTCGGATATTTGACTCTTATTTCGATCTTTGGATCTTTCCCCATTGTTTTTTTCCTTAACATTTGACTGGTATCAACTTGTTTCGCTTAGCGGTGGTCCCATTTGCCCCAATCACTAATTCTGCAATTTAGACTCGGCCCACTTTCGCCTGCTCTAATTCACAACCCAATCCATATATTTTATACCATCAAACTTCCAGCCAATCTCTCCTAGATTTTCATACATTCACTATGCCCCAGCTTCCTTCAGTATCTGAGTTGTTGATTGGAGCTCATAATCCTCCAGCTGGCCCTGAGGTTAGACCTGATACCCATCTACCCCAGACTTTTTCAACCTCCACCTCGCTGCCGAAAAAACTGTCTGAAACAAGCCCCAGACAAGCTGAAGTATACGTCCAACATCCGCCTGTGGCACCAATGCACTCGGCCGGTCCGCCAGCAAAGGTTTCTCGTGTTTCTCTGGGTCTGTTCCATGCATACCCTGGTATGGTGCACACGGGCTTGTCAGAAGCGCAAAATCATCAAGTGCAAATGCAAATGCAAATGCAAACCCATAATCATAATCATAATCATAACCTCAACCACATTCATAGTCATAGTCATATCCCCGAACATCCTAAAAGCGCGCCCAAGGAAATGTTCGCCGTGCCCAGCACCACATCCAGCGGGCGCAACTCCATTTCTAGCGTGGGTCTGGACCCACACGGGCCCACTTATATGGGTTCGGTGCCGCCATTTTCGGCGTCCCAGATGGACTACTTCAACTACCGTGAAAGTCAGCGTGCTAGGCATATGCTGCTGCAACTGCTGCTGCATCTGCAACTGCTGCTGCCGCAACTTCAATACAGACAACGTCACGGGTCGTCTGCTGGTTTGACGACCCGGGCAACACTGTACCATAGTCTTGGATCTCTGGAGTCAGTCACGCGTGTGCGGTCGAGACTGCCACCAGGAGATTCTCCAACGTATCGCCCACGTCCAGCATCATTTTCCTTTGCGCCAGGCCCAGTGCCTTTGGGTGCACCAGGAGTCTACAACCCTCACATGACACAACAATATAACCTTCCCGGACCTGGCCCAGTGCCACCTCAGGCCCAGGCTCCGCCCGGTGCTCCGCTCGGTGCTCCGGCTCATTTTGCGTTCTACAACGGCCCCACTGCAGGCAGTGGCTACGCCCCTAATTTCCATCAGTCTGGAATGCCCGGTCATGCGCTTGGAACTGTCCCCGGGTCTCTTTCCGGCCAAGGCAATATGCCCTACAATCCGCAGTTGAGTCCCAGGACGGTTGGAGGCCCTCCGCCTTCTGGTCTGTACTTCCACATGGAGGGCATGGCGCCAGTGCAGAACCCGCAAGGCCGCCAAACCCACCACCACGGGTCGGTGTCATCGGACGAGTACGCCATGCTTGCCGCAGACCCGAACCATGCGCTCATCAACAAAAGATGCATCATCAAACGCAGAACACGGACCGGGTGTCTCACCTGCCGCAAGCGCCGTATCAAGTGTGACGAGAGAAAGCCCCACTGCTTCAACTGCGAGCGTTCGAAAAAACTCTGTCTTGGCTACGAGGCTCCTTCGGGCAATAACAATAATAGTAATAATAGCAGTCGGCTGGGCAGTATTATCAAGCCGGAATCTTGTCACGCCGAACAGCCCGCCGTCGAAAGACACCGGTCCTCGGTGCATGACTTGATGTGATTTTCAGTACATATTTGCAATTCGCTTGCACTCTAATTCTACACTGAACCTTAAATGGGTTGGTATTAGACAAAGTGGAGATATTGTAGGTTTACTTTTTTTGTATTAGCTTTTCGAAGAAGACTTGTGGGAGCTTACGTCATTTTCGGATGGTACTTGTAATCACGAGATAGTTTCCCGGAAGACAAAATATCGCCCAAGAAAAAGAGAAAGTTGCCGGACTGAGGCCCGGGCCCGCGTGCAACTTCCTACCCGCCGGGAAGAAATTCAGTCCCCCATAAGATTATTAAGTTTTTGTTTTGTTGTTTTTTTTTTCGTTTTCGTTTTTGTTTTGTTTCGTTTTCGTTTTCGTTTTTGTTTTCGTATTTTTTTGTCTTGTTTTGTTTTTATTTTTTTCTTCTTACAATGCTTCCCCGCAGCGTGACTCAAAATGTCTACACGGCAAAATTCTGCCCGGTCAAAATTCGGTGACTCTTGGCCGTGAAATCTGTCGGTAACACCAAATGTGGATTTTTCCCTCCCTTTTCCCCACAAGGTGGTTTTACGATCCACCAGGACGCCGCACAGACCGGCCAGCCGATTGCAGGTGGAATTTTATGGAGGAGCCGCCAAACCCCCACAAGGCGATTTGTCCAATGCCGGGGGCGCTCAAAGTTTATCCACACACTGATGGATTCGGGGTTACGCCCCGAAGTAGTAGAGTGCTCTCATTTGGCCCCGCGAAGGATACGAAACCCTGCTGCATTGAAGGCAAAAGGAAGCAAACAAAAGGAGTGTGTTATTCGTTTTATGTTTGCTCGGGAACGCGCATCAGAGCAAGTTAAGAAGGTGTGCTTCAAAAGCCCGCCACGCATTCCGTTGACACTTTACCTTAGCGCATGCTTACCTTCGCCGCTGCTTTCCGCAAGCTAAATCAAAACAGCAGGCTCAACACTTATCGCACTCAGAAATCAAAGCACACAATCAGTAACCGGGCCCAAGGCCCAAGGCCCAGCCTTTCAGAAAACTAGCCAGATAAATGTTTACGAATATGCCTTCTACTGTGCCTGATGTGAGATTGCTGACACGACTCGACGACTCTTACGATCGCTTGCGTCTCCTTTATTCTTGGCGCATGAAAAATTCAAAGGTGCCTGTAAGGAGTTGATTGTGTGCAGTCCATCAGTGTTGTTGAGTCCCGCATGCGGTAGCAAGCCTCGAAAACACGCATGCGTATGCAGCTGTTACAGCAAGAAAAATACAAAGAGCGGGAAAAAAGTCTTCGGATCTGCCATACTCGCTTGCTGGTTCGTTTCGTTTGTTTCTCTCGACCGGCCGACTCTACATTCGTCGCGGATCTCACTATAAAATAACCATACAGTAATCATTCGATAATCAACACCCTTGAGCCTAAGGGCCCTAAGCCCAGTAATTATGCGGGATTTCTGTCCCCCAAAAGTCAAAAGTAAATACCATTCATGTATATCCTGTCCGTTGCTGCCTCACAGCTGCCTCACAGTCGGTCGGGTAGCTGCCGCGATTCCCGTCCCCGAACCATGCAGGCTCATTTCTCCCACTGCGCAATTTCTCCCAAGGCATTCAAGGCAAAGCGCATTTGACCAGTGCGTATTCGCTCAAATCATATGCCTGATCATTTTGCTTCCATTTTGGCCCTCTAGGCCTTTTCCATCTCTTGGACAACATAATCAAGAATGTAGGTTTCCTCTAGCATATCGTCAAGTCTCAGAAAGTGTCTTTCGTTATATGGAATTATCAGGTCAACGATTTTTCTGGTGTCACCATCCTCCATGTTGATCTTGTCAATAATAACCGAAAGCACCTTTTGTGCAATCTCAAATTGCTTGAAGTTGATGTTCCAGTCACGGATCTTCTTCAAGAGCGACACCATCTGGCTGGTCTCGAGCTGCTTCATGGTCAGCTCAAGTTCCTTCGATCCCACCGCCAGTTCCTGGTCGTCATTGGCTGCAATCAGCGCCTTGACCACGTTGTAAACACGCATCAGGTGCTCCAAGGTCAACGCAAGCAAAAACGCGTTACTCCACTCGTTTTTGTTGATGTAGTTGGTCAACGACTGTTCCTGTTCGACCCTCTCCTTCTCTTTCTCCTCTCTCTGTAACATTAGTTCGTCGGTGTTGTCTGTCCAGAAACTCAAGTACCCGTCTGCATCTGCGGAAACCACGCTAAGACCGTCGTTTTTCACATCCAACGCCCAGATCCTGTTGCTGTGGTTGTCGAGAGTTGCCACACACTCACTCTCCTTGATATCCCACACTTTGACCAATCCATCCGCACCACAACTGATGATTTGTTTGTTCTTGTTGGCAAACTTGCACCGTTGGACAGCGTTGGTGTGGCCCTCCAAAGTTTTCGTACACGAGTAGTCGTTCAACAGCCATACCTTGACGGACTTGTCTCCCGAACTGGTGGCCACGAGCTTATCGTACTGGCAGAAACTGATGTCCCATAAACCACGCTTGTGGCCACGCAAAATGCCCACGGTCTCGCCGGTATCCATGTTCCAGATCTTAGCGGTCTTGTCGAAGGATGCCGTGGCGAAAAACTCGTCGTTGGGCGCGATCGCCACCGCGTTGATATCCTTATCGTGTGCTCTTCTGGTGAACTCACTGGTCTTGACTGTGGCTCCTACTTCACGAGGAACCTTCCACTTCTTGACGGTCAAGTCCGCGGACGCGGTGATTACAAATCTGGGCACCTCGCCTGTGTTTGTGCTAATGTTTTTAGGTAATCCACATGCAGTAACGGCGCCGGCGTGGCCAGTAAATGTGCAAAAAACGTCAAACAGCTCTGTTTCGTCGTCGTAACGCCACAAGCGGGCCTCGTTATCCTTGCTACCCGTGAGGATCCAGAGCCCGTCTTCAGAAACGTCCAAACAATTGAGCAAATCCGTGTGACCCTCGCAAAGTTGAACATTGAGCGGATGCAGAGGGTCAACGACTCTCAACGCTGGCGCGTTTGTGGCCATGGCCACCATATCCAAGTTGGGGCCTGCGTAGCGGATGTCGGCAATGATGCCGTGGTTTCCGGCAATGTGTCGAGAGATGGGGATGTGGATCTCCAGCCCGATGATTTGAGGGTCTGCCACATCCAACTCCACAAGCGTCTGATCACTGAGAACCATCCAGAGCGTATCGCCATCATCGGTCTCGGCAACGTCGATCACCATCAACTCCTCCAGGGTCTCCAAGGGTCTGCGCGAACCTCCCATGGGTCTACCGGTATCGATGTCCCAGATTTTCAAGTGGCACTCGGACCCGGCAGTATAGAAGAACTTTTGGTCCTCAAACGTGATGAACCCACACTTTTCCACCTGGTGGCGCACGGAGAAGGTGTTGACAATGTTACGCAACGCGTTTTTCTTATAGATCACCACCACCTCGTCTCGGCCTCCGGTCATGAAATACTCGCCATCCGCCAGGAACGCCACACCTCTCACAGCACCTCCGTGTTCATTGCTGGTGGCCACACACTTGCGGCGCACAAGATCCCACACCTTACATGTACCCATGGTGTCACCGGACGCTAGCATCCAGTCGGCCGAATGGAGCTCGCCATGGAACGCCAACGAGCAGATGGTTGTGCCGTGCCCCTTAAGCGAGTGTGTCACGTAGCCGCCGGCAATGTCCCATACACAAACAAGACCGTCGGTTGCACCAAAGGCGAAAAGCGTTGATGTTTCGTCTGCGGTAGCAATATATACCGGGGCAGAAAACTTGTACTGTTTCACTATATCACCCTTCGAAACGTCGTAGATGCGGAGCTGCTGGCTCTGAGACACCACCGCGAGCCGCGATCCATCGGGTGTCAATGCAAGGGCCGTCACAGTCTCTCCGTCACCCTCGAGAGTATGCAAAACGGCATCGGTAGCCAAATTGGTCACCACGACATTTTCATTCATAGGCGTGGCCACGATGGGTGCGTCCCGGGCAAAAACCGCCAGGGTGGCACCGATGTAGAACGGTTCAACATCCTGAGATGTATATGCACAACGGATTGGGTCAGCCATGTTATATAAAGATATATGGCGGCGCTTTTGTGTGTCTTTTAGGGTATGCTTTTCGCTTATTAGGCACTACTGAAAAGTGAAGAATTATGTTCTTGATGTATGATGAGAGGGTTGTGTGCAGGCCGATGAGATGGGCTCGCTCGGAATCTCTAGATATTGTGCGGTGTACGGGTCTATGTCAGGGAAGAAAGATTTGCTGCCACTCAAAAGGATATTTACTATACCGTGTAGATTTATGGAAAGGCGGCTGGGTGGTGTAAATTATGTGGTTGAAAGGACTTTGTGGACTTCTCGGTGGAAAATTCAATTCGAAATGTAAATGGCAGAGAAACTTCCATAGGGAATCTTACAGTGGTTGTTACCTTCTTTTTGATAGATGGACACGCCAGTATCGGTTCATCGACCGTTAGTAGAAGCAATTAGCCCAATTTTTTCAGGGGCAAAAAAAACGAGCAATGAGATGAATTTGGATAAAAATAATGTTCCGGTGCAAAAGAAAGCCCGATGCGGGGCTCGAACCCGCAACCTTTTGATTGACCTTATGAAGATTAAGAGTCAAATGCTCTACCGATTGAGCTAACCAGGCTTGTTGAAAACTTACCAGACTAACGGCTCTTTTGTTCTGATGATCTAATGTGAAAATTATTTAATGTTAAGGCCCATACAATCATGCTGATCTTGACTGATCAGGAAGCTCAAATCCTGCTTAATAATTGGGAAGGTGAAAATTTTCCTCTTCGCTGTGGTACGACAGGAAATCCCTTATCGCCCTTATATTCAATCCAGCGTTGGAAACCTTTCTTGATGCAAATGAAGGCATTAGACGGGATTCCCATAGAATATGAGGGTAGTTGTTGAACGGATGAAATATCATGCGTTCGCTGATGATGTGAATATCTTTGGGTCAGAGGCCGATTATGACAAGGTGGCGCCATTCGTCAGTTTGAGAGATTGAGTAACAGTCGAGTCAGTGAGACCAAAACCAAACTTTTGGGATTTCAAGCAGACTATGCAAATATCACCAAAATTTGCCATATCCTCAGTCCCTATATTTGGTCGGAAGAGTGGAAATTTTGGGCCTTTACGTTTTAGGGGTAGATTGGAAAAAGTTTATTTCCAAGTTGCCTTTCATGACTTTTAAAAGCAAGGGTCATGCATATTGATTTGATTACAGGCTATCGGCACCCAATGTTTTTTTGGCTTCCAAAACAGTCTGACTTGGTACAATGTATAGTAATCAACAACTCAAGAAAATGGACGCAGGTATCCATGCAGTGTTTAAAGGCATTTACTGATAAACTCTATGAGAGACCAAAGCAGGGCGGATATGGAGTCCTCGAGATGGCTACTCAGATGCAAGGGCATCGAGCAGCAGTGCTTCTTTCCACGTTGAATGATGACATGGATTGGTATACCAAGTATTTCCGATTAAAAACTCACTCATCATATGGCAAAGATTATGAAGGGGAGGCGCAACATGCCTATTGCTCAGTCGCAAGGACTTCATGTGGGACTTTTTATTGGAACGGACAGGTAGGTTCTTTAAAAAATCTTAAATGGACCTTTACGCTGACGGAGATTTGTTACCTTGAAGCTTGGAAGGAGGTGGTTCCGAGATCACGGATTTAAGGAGACATCTGCTCTTGTGCCAGATACTAGGATTCAACTGTCGTATGAGGCTCCCGCCAGGGTGAGAATATTTTCGTTAACGGAGGAGGAGGAAAGCAATGTCATCCAAGCAATTTCAGTTCGTTGAGTAAACAAAAGGCACTTCCACCTGTGATGGGGCACTTTTTGGAGTTGTGCCCGGAGGCTGGTGGTAAAAAAAACTCTTCATAAATGGAATGGAAAAAAGCGGAAGGACCTCGAAGCTTTACATCATTTTTTAATTTTGGATCATATGTTCCCCTATATGCATGATACGCGTCGACCCATAACAGGGTATAAGTGTCAACTTTGCTTGCAAGAAGTGAATCTGCAACAAATACAACGCCATATCTATAATGAGTGTGGCTGCTCGAAGTTCTGGTGGAATCACTTAAATATCGAAGACCCGATGACGTTAAATTCAATGTTGGCACCATTACACAAGACTTATGAAGCTTTACGCAACCTTAATTGGTACGTCCAAACTGTCCGCCGAGTATATTGTTCCAGACGCCGAGAGGCCAATGGAGGCATGTGCTTCAACCTCTTCTGCATAGGCAAATGAAGAAGATGTTGGAACATACTAAGGTGCGAGCGGGATGACGTGATCTACAGAGCGGCTAGAATAAGGAAGAAGGTAAAGGGCTCGGGAGAGCTGGATAACTTCATTATTCAGTATTCTATCCAGATGTGTTTTCAGGTTTTTATCTATATTTGTATAGTTTTTGGGTCGTTTTTATAGCGGCTTCCTGTAATACAATTGTTTCTTTAAAAAAAAAAAAAAAAATTCTATAAAAAAAATACCATATTCTTAGGTTGTGTTGCTTAAGGCCAGCAATTGGTCCCTCAAACAGATTCAAAGAAGTAACTTGAGTCTTTTGGGGGTAAGAGACTCGATTGGGTACGCCTATGCAACGATTTTGGTGGGTGTAGCTTAAAAGCTTCCCATGGGGAACCTTGGGTGCAAATTTTTCCTTCTAAAAACATTAACTGGGTATAGGTGGTATGCGTTTTTGTTCAACAAATTTTGTATTTTCTTTTTTTGTCATTAGACTATTTGATCGCTTACGAGTCACTTTTTCAAAGTCTACCATACAGTGTATGTTGTTCAACGATAGAGCAAGAACAAACCGATTCTTTTCAACGACTGGTTTAACCTACGTCGAATCTTTCACATTTTGAATATTTCTTAATTTCTTGAAGGCGGAACTGCTCTTCAAGCTTCAATATGTGATAATTAGGCACACCTATGATCCTCAAGAACCTATAGATTTTTTTCTTCTATGAATCACATCAATAAAGGCCAACAAGCTGGCTAGATAGTTCTGCTGGCTTCGCTCGTCTGTTGGCTTTCGCCGTCTAAGCCAGATATATTTCGTGGATAATGATTGGAAACAGCTGAAAGGGCCAATTATAGTAACTTGATGTATTATACAGGCAGGACACTCAAGGAGTAGACGGCCTCCCTTATCTTCTTGTAAACGGACATCGTGGATGTTCTTACACAACAAGACAATCTAACACTAGGCCTCATCGGTGAGATTGATTCCAAGGGCACGCGCATTCTCCTTTAAGTATTTATCGATGTAGTCTTCAAGACCCTCGCCCTTATCACCATATCGGTCGCCAAGCAATATCTGACGTGCTCTAAAGAGCCAGAATACTACGTTGCTGAAGAAAAGTGTTACTCTCACCGTCACATACAGAACGGTCTCAGCCCACGATGTTTTTTCCTTGACCTTAGTTTGGAGGGAGATCTCCGTGAGAAGATTGATTCGGTTGATGGGACTTCCCATGCTCTGGTTGAGGTTTTGCATCATCCGCATTGTCCGCAGGAGGAAAAGCAAATCTGGAGGGAACTTCTCCTCGTCTGCAAGAAGCATACGGAGAAGCTCGGTAGATGAAGGGGCATTTTCAGCCTTGATTTTTTCAGGTGGTTTCAACTGCACCATCGACTTCAAGAGCTCCGGTGACCCAATCCCCCATTCATTGGACAAATCGACGATTTTCTGCAGATCAAACCCTAGCAAGTTTCTCCAAAGCGAACAATACTCCTCCTTGAACTTGGGCGGGAGTTCTATGTACAACCCATGGTCTAGAATGACGATTTGCTGTCTGCCGTTGATGAACCGCACTAAGATGTTTCCTGGGTGTGGGTCCGAGTGCACAAAGCCGTAGTCGAAGATCTGCTTGGCAAAAATCGTAGTGTACTGGGTCATAAGACGGTGCAAGGAGAAGTTCAGGTCTATCAAGCGCTGGCGATCTGTGAGCGAAACGCCGTCAATCCATTCCGTCACAAGCACCTGGCTGGCGGCGTACTGCGGATAACTATTGGGCACGTAAACATCCAACTTGGAAGTGGACGGATCGCTCTCTATATATGTGGCTAGACGCTGTGAGTTGGCGCATTCGTGGGTAAAGTCGGCCTCCTTCAAGAGCTGGGCAGAGATGTACGCGGTGGAGAAATCCAACGGCAAATCAAACACCTTCAGGTACACCCACGACATGATGCGGTAGACGGCCAAATCTGCATCTATTTGCCGAGAAATATACGGATGTTGAACTTTAACCGCAACGGGTGTGTTGCCTTCACGAAGACACGCCTTGTGGACCTGTGCAATCAGCGCTGAGGCAATTGGGACATGGTCAAAGTGGAGGAAAATGTCCGTCTCGTAAGATGGACCCAAGTAGCGGCGTAAAGTCCGGTCAACTTCCAGCCACGCGTCGTTGGGCGCGTCGTCGTATAGCCTGGTGAAGCGGCTCTGGTATGCCGCCGGGAAAAGTGCCCCTTGGTTAGCAATGGCCTGGCCTAACTTCACATAAAGACCCTTGTTTTTACGTATCATGGCAAAGATGAGCTCTGCGCACTCCTCATGGAGCTGGTCCACCGACTCGTACGTGTGTGCGTTGGCGTATTTGTAAGCTACAAGTGAAAGAATGTAAACTGCCCTGATGCTCCGTTGCGCCACTGACGCGTAGTAGTATTCGTCTATTACGTAGGCAGCGCCAACTGCTGCAGAAGCGTAGAGGATTCTCCGGGGCAAAGTCAGCTTGTCGTTCTTCCTGTGACTTGACCCTGATTTTTTGCCCTGAAACCGGGCGCCTGAAGTGGAGAACACTCTGACGGGCGAAACCGGAACGGGCCTCGGGCAAACCCGGGCCAAAGTGCCAAATCTCACGTTTTCGAGCACTTGGAGAGGTACCCGTGGCATTTGTGCCCGAAAAGGCGATTTCAACGGTAGTTTCAGCGGTAGTTTCAGGTGTAATTTCAACATACAATTTGAATTGGGGGTGTTTTCAGGCCGTTTCCAGATCTTGGGGTGGGCTTTTTTCGCCTAGTGTGGAGAAGCTGCGACAGCTGCCGGAGCGCAGCAATAGAGATTGGAGGGTCCAATGGGTGGGGTGATAGTGAGACTGAGAAAATACAAAGTCGAAATATTATCAAGAAAGGTGGTTTAAATCAGCAAAATTTGGGCTTTTTGTCTTTTTAAGGTGTGTTTAAATTGATAAATAGTCTTTTTATGGGATTAATTGGTGGTTTGTATTTTTTAGGGCTATTCTGTTTTTTATTGTTGTGTAGTGAGTGCTTAGGGAAATTTAAGATATAAAAAGTAGAAGTGAGAATGTTGAGAAGAATAAAAATACAACAACAAAGAAGACATAAACGAATGTTTTTAATTATGGTAAACAAAATATGATAAATTCAAAGAGAGGTCCCAGGTAAAAAATATTTGATCTTCCCTTGCCTACCATGTCTCGTATCACTTGTCTGAACTTGGGTTGCTCAATCTCTGCCACAGGCTCATAACCGCAATTATTGCGATTTCCCGGTTTGGGAAAAGAGGAGCTGACATGCAAAAGTCTCCTGATTGGTGAATCCAGAAATATTGGAAGAAGGCGCTCGAAAGTGGCACCATATGCAATTTTTGACATAAATATGGGGCACAGAGAAAGGCTGGTCGGGTTCTAGAGAAGAAACAATTGCAAGAACAATGAGAACCAACTTTGCGCGTTAACTGTCAAGCGAATAGAATTCCATGAAACCTTTGATCTTCTGTGGAATTTTACACACCCCTTTGGCGTGTTTCTACGCTCATATGCAAGAGAGCTCGTTTGGAGGAACCATTTAGAATCAACCGTTTTCTTCCGTTGACGATGATCCACCTTATAAAGGAACACAGTACAGCTGTAACTACCACTTTCAAAAAGCCTTTTCTGACAAGCCTATTAAAAAGAATTGCCCACTGGATAATATATTATCGAGATATTTTGGATTCTGCACTATATCTTGGGCCTTGTAGGTATTTCACAACATCTTTATCATCAAAGTGTATGCTTGCGGTATCAACTGTTGAGTTTACCATTACGGGCTACTTTTCAGCTACAGCCCTTGCAAACTTTTATTCAAGGTCGGCAATTGAATATTTTGAGTCTTTTCAATATCGAATCAAAATGAAATCTTCGATAATGTCCTAGCTAGTGTTGTGTTCCCCTGTCCAAAAGCACAAGAATGATCAACAAGTTCAAATGGGTGTTTCTTTCTGGGAGGAAATGTAGATATTGGGGTGTGCTGGTGGTTATTACTATGATGTATAATGCCACTGACTTCGGTACCTAGATGTTTTAGTTTAACATTGTCCCTCCAATATTTTTTGATTCCGTTCATTAAAGGGTTGAATCACTGTTGGTGGTATTGTGGTAGTGGATAAAGTCAGAGTCTCTAAAAAGAGTCAAATCCACAGACACGCAAAAGCAAAAAAAGAAATAATAGAAGTGGTTCTTCCTTCGGAAATTACCCAACAGAAGACTCTGGTTTCTTTTGGTCATTGTGAAACAATCTCCAGGGGTTTGAACCAAGGTGATTTATCCCATAAATGAACACATATGAGAGTAATATAAGTGCATGAAACCATGCCTAAGACAATCCTGTACCATACTCCAAAGATTCAAAATCTTTTGGGGAGATAATATCATTTTTAAGAAATATCTAATTTCAATTATATATCGTACTTCACTGTGAAGGTATAATGGGACAGTCACCGAAATGCGAAAGGTAAAATATCGACCCGAGGAATATTACCTCAATGTTTTGTGAAATCCCTTTTTAAAAAACGGAATGGAACATGAATTATTCATGGAACCGAGTTCACCGGTGATTTCCAGAAAAAATGTAAAAAAGCTTCCCTCAAAAAATGAGACATATGAAACGCAATGAGCACTTGTGATCCACCGAATCTCTCATTCCATTATACTATCCTTAAGTTTCATTGGAATGCGCAAATATACCCCAATAATTGAACTACTGCAGAGAATTTGCCAAAAAATAAAGCTTATTGTCATTTAAACAAGTCATAATAAAAGGCGGCACTAATGCATTGTATTGATATATGAGTGCACCGCACTAAAGGCTTACCAGAGTCGGAATACCACAGGTTTCAGCGGGGAAAATTTCAGTTTATTCCATTGTTGTAGCTATGGGGGTTGAGAGAAGGTTTCGTCTTTGAAGAGAGCAATTATGACAAAAAAGTTGTCCACCTTCTATATAAACGGCTCACGAAGGTATAGGGCTCTTCTTTTCCCTCAACATCGATCATATTATGAAAATCACTCTTTTTGTTATTTCAACAATTATAGCCTCAGTTATAGGTGCCCCTCCACCAGCAGTGGATCTTAAAGCATCTGTATCTACAGCTGCTCCAAGTAACCTGAGAAGCTTTATTCCTGAGGAAATCCCTAAACTCCCCTCAAATCAACCACCACTAAGATTTAGAACTTACCATGACAGCATCCAAAATGCTACCGACCAATTGGGAAGGTGCTTCTCCAAAATGTCGGGTTTTATTGATGTATCGGAATTGCAATTTCGGTTTGATTCTGACAGTTTTTTATCGAATTCTCACCAGCTTAAACAGGACATTGACCAGGTAGGAACGTTCGTACGAAAATTGATCCCTCGACGGATTGGCCGCACTCCAAAAAAACAGCTCTCTAACAAGCTTAAGCACATCGAGGAAATGTACCGAGTAATGCAGGAAGCCAGTACAGACTTGACGGAGTTACGGAAAAATAAGATTGGCCCTTACCAATGCCTCGACGAGTTGGTCCAGACGCGGGTGGCGGTGTTGAAACTTTTTACTTTACTGGGCTCCAAAGATCACAATATCCCTAGTTACGAGTCAATCATGGCTCGCCAGTCGAAGGATTTGGAAACTTTGGAGGCGAAAATCATCTCGGATGGATTTTTAACCAACGAGCAGGGGCGAATTCTAAACAAAATGACCGGGCAGCTTAAGGCGGTATTTTCCAGATTGAAGCAATGGGACAGTAAAAAATTCCACCGTGTCAATGATTACCATTTTGATCTTGGGTTGTGGTAGGGCCCAGGCTTGTGTGGGGATTCTTATATAGGGGAAATTAATGGAGAATTAATGGGGAAATCAATGAGGAAAATAACAATGCGCTAGGGCTAATTGATAAGCCAAAGGTGATACCTTCTCTTTTTTTTATTTTGTTCAGTACCGTGTAAATGAAGGGGCAAGAGATTTGATCGTATTAAAATGGTAATTATTAATGTTATGATGTTGTAGAAAGTGCCATGGGTAATTTTACACTTCCCCCGGAGAGGAGTATAAATGTATTACTCATTATCATAGGGGGCTCTCCGTATTTGTAAAGCCCAGTTTATTCTCCAGTAAATAATTCTTTTTTAAGAATATCCCTATCCCTAAAAGCAGAGCTTGAGTTAGTAGTTACACATTTATCAGGGTTCTTATTTTCTCTGTACTACTACTACTAGATATAATTGACTCCGATATCTCAGAATTTGCTAAATTTACATTTTTTATTTATTTTTTATTTCCACTCAAATTCACATGATCACCAATTCTAGACGCACCGTGCGCTTTATATGGTACTCATTATCTATGAGGTACACTGGTAAGAGCCGGTTTCGCCATCCGTTTTGTGCCCCAAATTTTTGGGTATTTAAGTGGGTGCTCGCCCCTTTTGAAAATATTTTTGTTCCCTACCCCACTCTTCTTATCTTAGACCCAAAGATCAAAAAAAAAAAAAATACCATGACAGACAACAAGTATTTTTAAACTTCTAAAACTGGGAATAACAAAAGGTAAACCCATCTCACCCATAACATAGTTCTTTAACTTGGGAAGTAATTAAACCCACCTGATCTAGTCTGTCTCTGGCATTAAGCCCGTGTTTACAAAAGCTATTGAGTACCCACTTGCGATGTAAACCCCACAGCTAAGACTACACTACTACTAACGGTGGTTTCTAATTGAGTGCAAAGGCGATTCTCTTTTGTTTTGTCGAATCAGCCAGAACAGAGAAATTCTTTCAAGTCGCACTAGGCAGTCAGAATGTAGCTGGTTTTGTGAGAATTGTACTTCAAAAGTAGAAGCAGAAGCAGAAGCCAAGAATGGGAATTGTCGTTGCTCCTCACTGGCACACTTGAGATGATTCCTACTGAAAACACCCCGACATAAGGACCTGCTGGAAGACTCTCAAAGACCCGAAATATTAAAGCCCCCAGCTTATTCTTGAATACTCTTTAGATAAAGGTTGTGGCTCCTACAAATCGATTAGAAAACTTGCTAAAGGAAATAGTTTCTGTATAGTAATAAACGATTATATTTTTTTATAAAAGAAACAATTTTATTACAGGATGCCGCTATGAAAACTACACAGAAACTTTATCTCTATAGATAAAAACCTGAAAACACATCTGGATACAATACTGAATAATAAAGTAATGACACTCCAATTATTCTACTGGACATTTCCAAAGGTCCCATTAACAGGAGCTAGATCTGAAACTCCACAACTTACAACAAATAGCAATTCAGGGTAATATTCTTTTAGTGACCAAATCTAAACTCCAAAAGGGCAAAAAGGACAAAAAGGGCCAAAATCCACAAAACCCGCTAAAGCAGCAGAAATCTGCTTAGAGCATTGAAAGATGAAAGTATCCAATTCACCCAAGCCCTCGTCTTTGCCCTAACTGATATTTGAGTACTTTCAACTTATAAATGTCTTTTTCAACTTCTTATATCGTCGATACTGGGTGTCTAAAAGGGCCCTGATACGTATCATGGTAAATGATTTCAAACCAATGTAACCTCTTTTCCCGGAACAAAACATCAGCATCACTACACAATCCCAGAGGAATTCCAAATCTAGTCTCCATTTTTTGTGTACAGTTTATAAAGGTGTCTAAAATGCTTGTCGTGTTTGGGGTTTACACTAAAACGCATTTGATCTGCTTATGGTCCATTTTTGCCGGCTGGTGATACTCACCAAAGAAGTATCCGACCAGTTTTTCTCTAACGAACCCTCTAAATGATGCCAGTGTCCAGTTTTGTTGTGAGCTGGTTAAATGCTTAATTCAAAGAATTGGCTTTTCTTCAATCCTAGATTAAAAAGACAATTGAAAGAATGATATGTGGTATGGAAAAACACCACTGAATATACCCGAAAATGGTTGTTTACTCGTTCAACAAGAGTCCCAGGTAAGATTGCAAATCCCACGAATTGCTCGTCTGCCCAAAGTCATTTCCAAACCTACAGTTACGTGTCAACAAGGCGTCGAAGGTGCACTCAGCAGAGCAGTGAATTCATGAAGGAATTGCTCGGTATATTGATAAACGTAATAAACCGAGTTCACCTACGTTGCATTTTTATACAACAGGGTTTGCCCCAAGCACTGTCGTTTTACGAACTTCCAAAATTAGCCATATTTCGCTGGATTTACAAAGAATAGAAGGGCAAGAAGTGTTAACTGCGATAAGCTGGATAGTGATAACGATCATTCATATGATCATTTTATTTTGAAGATTGAAAAGGTGCTTTACTTTACATCGTTATAAAGGATATTGTTATACCAAGCGGATTTCTTCAAGCTAACTCTATTCACACTTGATGAATATCAAAGATATCCATCATGGTAATCAGCACTTCCACGAAAGGAATGAAACCCAGCTGCCTTCTAATATTGCCCTGTCATATTTCAAAAGTCACTTTATTCCAATAGATCTTTCGTGCACCTGCTTATGCTACACCCCTACACTCACTACACCACTAAATTGACGAGTCTTTATCACAAGAGTCAGCAAAGACAACCAAAAAGACAACCAAAAATACACCCAATACAAGCAATCAACACTCAAATGTCCAAAAATTCAATGTCCAAAAACTCAAAAACTCAAATGCCCAAACACCCGTGCTAGTGTCCAATACAATATCCTTATATCAAGGATCGTCCTCCCCTACCCATTATTGCCCAGCGCGGCCACTCCCACCCGGCCCCACCAGTCGCGCAACTCCAATCAGCCCGAAAAAAACCGCCATGGACAATGCATTGAAAAAGAATATTCTTATAAAAACACCCATTGAAACCAAACAACCCCAAAAATGCCATTGACGTCTCGTGTTGTTTCCCAGGCCGCCCGCCGTGCCGCCCGCTCATACTCCACCGGCCCCGTTGCTGCGCCAAAGAAAATTGGCGCTCTTAGAGGTGGATTCACCGGGTTCTTGCTTGGAGCATCCGCCACTGGGGCTGCATCATACTACTACTTGCTTGATGAATTCACCAAATCCAACAATGTGATTCTCCTTGACTTGTTGAAGTTGAACGAGACGGTGCAGAATTTGGAGAAACACGTGAGATCTTTAGAGGAGGAGAAGAAGAAGTGAGGTGGCCGTATGATAGAACAAGAAGAAAAAAAAAAGGACCATGATTAATAAATGATATCAGATGTGTTTCCATTCACGGATACGTGTAGATTAATTTGTGGCAGTAAAGTTTGCTGGAGTGTGCATATCTATGTATATATCCAAGCAAGTGGCTGTTTTTTAGGTTTCAGCGAGCGGCTTTTAGTCACAATATAGGACATGGAAGATTTGGCCAATGCATTCTCACACAGACAAAGCGCTTTATGTGAATGAAAATTGATATTGTACTAAGAACAAAAACCATCAGTAGGCAAAAACCAACGTGTTTTAACGTGTCTTTCATGGCTGGCAAAACGTTCATAATTTCCCCCAGTTAACCATTGGGAACTACCAGTCAAGAAACAAGAACAAGTGCCATTCTCTAAGAGCTCTAAGAGCTATGATCCTTTAATTATAGAAGAGTATAGGAAACCGTAGTCTTTCCATACTACTCTCGTGGCTTCTCTGCTCTACTATGACGCCTCCGTTCTTCTATTCCGTTGATTAATCTATTTACAAGTCCTCGACGAATGCACACGCATCGTCCATCAATGCATCAAACGCCGCCCGGTCTACGCCGGCGCTAAAGTCTCCTATAAACCGCACCTCTGCACGGCGTCCGCCCAACAGCCCGCCGTCCACCACACTCACCTGGACCATGCGGCCAGAATCGAGCTCGAGCTCGAGTTCTCGTCTGTAGTTGACACACACAAAGTTGTAGCGGATGAGCGTGCCGTCGATCATCACGTCCACATATGGCGCGATGGAGGTGGCGGTTTTGCCGCTGAAGTCCAACCGCAGCTCCTCAAGGAACTTCTGCACGCCTTCTTGGGAACTGAGTCGGGCAAATTTACTGGAAGTCGACCCGAACAAGCCGCCCAAGCCGGTGGGTTCTGTGGATGTGGGTTCTGTGGATTCTGTTTCCCTGGATTCCAAAGAAGATACATCACGATCACCCTCCTCTATAAGCTCGTCAGCTTCCGTGGCATCATCATGGATCACACTCCCCGTGACTTGACAGGATATCTTTAAGTCACTTGCACAATCAGGTAAACACACGTAACTGGAATTTTCACCCTCCACAGTCACCATTTGCATGGTCTCAACGTCCACCACCTTGTTCTCATTAAGCTGCATCCACATCTCGATGGGTGGGTATTTCATGTAGCGATGCACCTTGGCTTTGTTTCCCAACGCGTATGGCGAAGGGAGGAACTTGAACTGGAGGCTGTATGCGTGGGGGTCGCTGTAGGAGGAGCCCAAAAGTTCGTCACCAAAACCTTCGTGGAGAACTTTATCGTAGGCCAGAGAAATGTTGGTGTTGAACGTGAAACTAGACGACAAGTCTTCTTTCAGAGGCGGAGGCGTCAACATGCGGTTATTTTCTTTTTCTTTCAGGAACAATACCCGTCCAAAGGTCACGGTGAACATGGGAGGGTCTACGTTTTTCTCTTCCACTCCTAGCAACAGGTCCCGGTAGTGGAAATCAACCAACTCGTTATAGAGCTGGGACCTTTTCTTTTCTGAGAGTAACGCCAGTTTTCTAGGGACCTTTTCTGTCACCGGCTTGGCCACAATGTCTTCAATGACATACTCAAGTTCAGCACTAGACGAAGCAGACGAAGCAGAGGAGTCAGAATCAAAAGACTCAAGAGACTCAAAAGATTCGGAAGACTCAGAAGACTCAGAAGACTCAGAAGACTTTTCAGATGGGCCTTCGCTAGTACCTGCCAACAAAGTCAAGTTCGCAAGCGATTCAAAGGTCTCGTCCGAAACACCCGATTCAGAGAACTCTCGAGAAATATCGAAGTCCATCGGGACACCCTGGCGCACAAGGTTCTTGTCAGAAAACTTTGCAATTTCTCGGGCAACCATGCTGGGCACATCTCGCGCACCCACCTCGTCCACGAGCTCAAAATGCGCCTTGGACCGGTCGATCCATGTCATACTATATTCGTCAGAATGTGGGAGCAATGCCGCACGCTCAAGCACCTGTGGCTCGGGAAGATGGAGCACACTTTCGCGGTGCTTGTTGTAGTCCAAGAACCACACCAAAAGTCTTTTGATACGCTTGATTTGGGCCGCGTCAAGTGCACAGAGCTCGTAGGTGTCGTCACGCACGTGGTGGAAGTACACCTCGATCAAACGGCCAATCTCCGCAAACGGCAAATAGCCAAACTTTTCATCGTAAGCATCCAGGATTTTCTTTAAGTCGATCTCCTCGCGCACGGCACCCTCGAAGCGGTGCTCCAAGTTGACCTTGGCGTTTAAGATCTGGGTATTTGTGCCCACAAGCACCAATTCACGGCGCTTAGTGTCGAAATCCAAGCTGGTGACGGTGGTCCGGAGGAGCCTTAATAACGCACCGCGCTGACTGAGCAAGAGAAACATTTCCTGGCGGGTAAGAGGCACCCGCTCCTTCAGAAACACGTTGTCAAGCGAATTGCCCGTCGCTCCCCATATCTTGGTGACGATGGTTTCTGCCAACTGTGTTTTGTTGTGCTTGGACCGGTAGTGAGCACGGCCGGTTTTCTGCACGTACTCCACCAATTGTGTTTTTGTGAAGGAAGCACTTAAATCCGCCACCACCTGCTTGAGACTGAAGTGCGTGACATGGTTGGACGCCCCCGGGCGAAAGTTTTCGATGGCCGAGTTTATATCCGAACTGGCCTCTGTCTTCTCAAACATGAGTTGCGAGTCGAGGTCGAAATCGAGTGTTTGTAGGGGCACGGCCTTTGTACCTCGTTTTGCCCGGCCATTTGTTTTTGCGGCGGCAGCAACGTAGCGGTCGTAGGTCTTATTTTTAGTTTGTTCCGGACTGAGAATCAAAATGCCCTTTTTCTTTTTGGGGGCTTTTTGTTCCGGGGCCGCTACTGGAGGGGCCTCACTAAGAATGCTGAGAATTTCAGAGTGAATGTCTGACCTTCGGGGAACAGACCCGCAGAGGTTTCGCGTGGAACTTAGACGTCGCCACGGCTGTAGATGAGCCCGTGGAGATGTACACACACGGAATATCATTTTTTTTTCTGTGGTGGGCGAAACTGTGTTGGTGTCTGTTGGTGGAAAATTACCGTGCTTGCAATAAATGAATCTCTTCTTGATGCTGGAGCAGCGCGTCACGTGACGCGATGAGATGCGACTGGGTGGGAAGCCAGAAGAGCCACAAGGGGGGTTTAGGGGCGATTAAAGGGATTTAAGGAAAATATGCGGGGTTAGATTTGCTGTAGATATTTTTCGAATGACTTTTATATGGGGTTGGTGGGAATGTTTGTGGGTTGGAGGAAGTTGGGAGCTGCGCAGCGCGTGCGCTTTACAACGATAAACCAGACTTGAGAGCATTATAACGATAAAACAAAGCCGGCTTTTCTATTGACCGGGATACATCGCCAGAATGAAGTAAATTCTTTCGCTGATGGAATTATATTCCTGGGAATTCTATTGAGAGTTTCAATTGGGTTAAAGTTTGATGAAATATCGATCCCATCTAGAACACCAGGGTGTATTAAATCCGTGGAAGATCCAGAAATTGGGGTTACTTTTCCCATGGAGGCCCTGGGAACCTTTTAAGTTTCCGATTTGCATCATGCTTAAATAATAGTACAGAATGCGTGATTGCACCTTTAGAAACGGGCTATATTGAAGATAATTAGAATGAGAAACTCGTTTTCGGATTCTACACTACTTACTAATCGACGTTGCCGTGGTCTCCTGTGCTTGGAAATACACCCACTAGTGACTAAAATGGCCGTCTGTTTTCGGGTAGAGAGAAAAGCTCGGTGCCGGATATTGTACGGTATTAAGCTTTCTTTAACTATACAAAGTGCGTTGTAAGTTGGCTGGTATAGCGATATATTTGGAAATAATCAAGAATTTGCCTCCATAAAAGTTGGCAATGGTAGTTTATACGGGCCCAAAATAATATTAAGAGGGGTCAGGAGGGGTTTAAATATGTCCCACAAAGTGATGCCATGGCAACTCTTGCTTCATTTCCCCTAGTATATAGGCACTTTGAGAGAACACGAGGAAGGAATACCCCTCATAAAAACATTCAATGTGTTTAAAAATTTGATTGGGGTGTTGAATATGGAATTAAAACCCGAAAGACTTTCAAATGCTGACTCCAGGCTTTTGAAAAGCAGCCACCTTACATTTTAGGCTGGATTCCGTACCATGCGTTAATCCAGTCTGATACGACCGGAAGGAATTGTTGAATCACAACCAAAGGGGCCAGGCTTTCTTTCAGGGGGCTTGAAATGAATGGTATGTTTTTTTAAGCCACTGATTGAAAAGGACCACACTGACAAAGCAACCCTTCTGCACCCCCCTGATTCCACTTTGTGCGAGGGAGGAAATAATGTTCATTGCTTTTTCATGGTACGACCCCAGAGAATTTTGGTTTAACAAATTCCCAAGGAGAACAGAAGACTTTATTCCACATGACCTAGTATTTATTCAATCTATTGAGTAGGAAAAGAAGTGAAATGTGCGCCTCGTTGCCGACGTTTGCACCCGTGCTGACAATGGGGTGGGTAGATAAAGTGTAGAGTAAAGGGGATCCCAGCTCAGCCGATCTCTAAAGATTATACCCCAAGAGACTCAAAGGACCAGCTTAGGATATTGAAACCGCCAAATGGTTCCATGCCGAAAGTTTCTGAGGTTTTATTTTCACTACTGGTGTTTACAATTTGAACATGTTTTGCACCTCTTTCCACCATAATGTTATTGTAGGTACGAGAAGATATGGTTCCTTTTGAAAAAAAAAATACATGAAGCCGATGAAAATGGCATGTTTCCTCTACCTTTGCCGAGCCACCTTTATTCACCTACTTCAATAGGTTCCGATTTTAGAGGCTCGTTATAACAATAGGTCCACAGAACACCACACCCAATAAGAATTCCTTTGAAGAGTATCTCTGTATCTCGTTGAATAATATATGGGTACTTTCGGGCTTTTGAATTTCTCTGATGGGCATTACTGTATACATGGACATCATAAAAACAGTGAACATTAACATAAAGGTACATCACAAACATCAAAAAACAAAATACAAGTACTAGTAAAAAGGGCAAGCCTTATACCCTTCGGACTGGGTCATCAGATACCCGAGCTTAGTAAGAGTTATTTTGGCCGCAACAGACTCCACCGTGTATAGTTTCCGCATACCATAAAGCATGGAATCTTCTTGTTTGAAATCGTCCTCCAATGACTCGTAATAGCAATAGAGCTTGAAAAGAGCATTATCATATCCAGAAATTTTCATATCCGGCTGTCCATGGCGGTTGTATAAGAAAAAAAGCCGAATATTCAATTCGACCATCAGGTCCACGAGATCGGCCCCGGGATACGAGCACCGGTTATAGTTGTCCATTTTTTCCGATGCGTAAACCATGTTGCCAAACATTAACCGAACAAAGTCAACCTGGGAGTCGATGTCTGGTTCAATATCCAAACAAGTTTCCACAAAAAACTCTATTATTGAAAGTGTCTGGCGAAGTCCGTTGAGATGCCGCTGGAACTTTCTGAAGTAGAAGTAATTATGGTCGATAAAAGCCTGCAACTCCTCAAAGAAACATTGTAGGTAGAATTCAGCCTTTTGCCGAGGGGTGTCTACAGTAAACTCATGCTTGAGGCAGTGTGCAGTTGGAATATCACCACCTGGGGGTTTATCGAAGGTGTCTTGTGGAATACCATTAGTGGGAATGGCTGGATCAGCAGGTTTTAACTCTTGATCATTTTTCGGCAGTCTTTATTGAGAAATCAGCGGCAAATGCCCGCACACCAAATAAAATACGATCAAAGTTTTGTAGATATCCATGCCAAGGTGTGTTTAGGGTGGTTTCTAACAGAAAATTGGAGATGGTGTTGTAAACGAGCTTCTTATAAAGCTATAAACTTCCACACATGAAAGTGGCTCTTACTAAGAGAAAAAAAGGGTTGAAACTATTGGGCTATGCTTTATTTGGGGTAATTCTGTGTCTTTTAAATTCATTGTCTTTTCTTTCTACATTACTCATGCCATTTCCTATATACGAAGACAATGCTTCGAGAAAACACAACCTCGTATTTTGTGTTTCCAACCGAAAGCTATGGAAATGAAGCGTCGTTGTGGAGATTTCTCGTTCTGCTTTGTATCTTCCAAGGATGATCTCAGTATGATGCAAGAAACTGGTAAGATACACATACTGATGTAGTAATAAATGCCTTTGACAAGGGGTTGTGGTGGTGATTAGGCTTTCTTGGAGAAACAAGGCGAGGCGCAGTAGTTTCATCTATCATTGATATGGGTGGCAAATATTTCTTATAGAATGGAACAGAT